>JAQBSW010006472.1:0-48304 GCA_029291075.1 Eudiplozoon nipponicum | reverse complement strand
TTTCTACACTACACAATTCTTAGTTTGTACTGACATATGTAAGTAATTAATGGGTCAGGTGTTTATATCAAGACCGCATCCTTGATTATAATAATTGTTCGTTTAATCCGATTGAATGTTTGTTGATTCTAGTCGAGGGCCTGTTCGGTCTTGCCTGGATACTAGTAAATTGTTGTTGAATTTTGTTATTCGTGTTGTGTGAGTGCCAAACTTCTGGAAAGAATTAAGTTCTTCAAATCGTGTTTGCAATCAGATGTTGTGCCAAAACGATTCCTCAAGCAGTGCAGGAGAAACAACCAAAAACCGACGAATAAACTTATAAACCGCTTATTGCTTAATGCCATCGAGGACAACCAATCAAAACTGCAAGATGCTGAGAGAATCATTCAATCATTGGGTTGTCAAATTGCAAAACTGAACGACAGCGAATACACTACTTTTACAACGATGATAGAAACGATGATGAAAATAACAGCTGACAAAGAAACAAAGGACCTCACAAGGGACCTGGACAAATTTCCTACACAATCGAAATTTCCTACAAACCCAGATGCATTTATTCATAATTATTCAAAAGTGATCTTGTCAAAACACCAGAAAGAATTACTCTCCTTAGGAGCGAAATTCTGCATAGTCAAGAGAAACCTAAGTGAACGCGACATTATTGACATTCAGGCTGGAATGGAAAATTTCTACAATGACTTAACGAAAGACACTGCCTCACAGACATTCAATGGACAAGGACTGAAAGCTGAGATATTTAGCGCACTACAACAATGCAAGAAGGTATTCAAAGGCAGCCAACTCATCACAAAAACACATAGACAAACTCATATAAGCATGTACAAAAAACTTGCAATTTATATTTAAAGGGATATACTACCGCAAGATCAACGGTGTAGCTATGGGAAGCTGCATTGCACCCCTCCTGACAGATGTATACATGTATCATCTTGAAAAAACGAGCCTAAAATGTATAATTGACCAGTGCGCACTCTACAAAAGGTATGTAGATGATATATTGTTGTTCATCTCAGAAGCAGCAAACCCTTCCGAAATCCTCAAACAAGCAAATGGAGCCGATCCAGATATCAAATTCACTCTCGAGGTAGAGAAAGACAATAGTTTTCCCTTCCTTGACATCAAACTCACTCGAGAAGAAAATGGGGATTTGACACTGGCCAAATATAGAAAATCCACTTTCACCGGGCAATACATTCACTACAACAGCAGTGTGCCAAAATCCCACAAAAGAAACTTAGTAAACAATCTAGCAAACAGAATCAGGAAGATCTGCTCTGAACACAAGATCGAGGAAGAACTGGGCTACCTCAGGAAAATTTTGCTAATGAACAACTACCCAGAGCGATTCATTGATGTCAACATCAGACCACGGCAGATTCGCACTAGAGAGGATATCGTCAAGCAGGTTTTCCTAAACTTACCATTTAGAGGCGACGTACCAACCTCAATAATTGCACGGCGGCTGAATAGAATAACTAAGGAGAATTTTCCCAGTGTTAAAGTTAATATCACATTTAGTACACAGAGAATCATGAGGTTGGATGCCAAAGATCAATTGCCAATTCTCTCCAAATCATTCATAGTCTACAAATTCTCATGTATGTGCGGTAGCACATATATCGGACGTACGAAGAAGCAATTGATAAACAGAATCCAGCAACATTTGCCACAGAAATCGATTAACAAAGGCTTGGCACCGTCAGGAAAATCAGCTATTTCCGATCATATATTGGAAACGTGGCACCCAGTCAATTCGACCAATTTCTCAATTCTACATAAAGCAAAATCAGAAAAAGTATTATTTATTTATGAAGCCCTTTATATAAAACAACAAGCACCTGACCTAAATATACAAAAGTTTCATCAACATGATATTCTAATCGACTGGCCACGAATAACAAATTCAACAACAATTTACTAGTATCCAGGCAAGACCGAACAGGCCCTCGACTAGAATCAACAAACGTTCAATCGGATTGGCAACAAACTGAAGAGGAAAAAACAGATGCACATACGGCGACAGAAATTTCCAAACAATATGAGCGTTCAATACTGCAATCCGCACTTGCGCTGTTACCAAGTGAAGAACACAAATTTGCGCAAAAGGTGAAACGAAAGACTACACTCGGAAAAATAGCACTCGTACACGTAACAGCAAACAATGCGAACAGATGGTTAATTCTCAAGCCATCAATACAATAATGACCAGATCTCAGACATCACTTTGCAAACAGTGAGAAGGACCTTTACATGCAAACAGGCGCACGCACAGACACAAATGAATAAACACTTACAAATCAGCCGGAAAAAATATAGAAATAAAACCGAGTCAGATTTGTTGCCACCCACATATTCAAATGAAAACCCAGAATGTATATAAATGAAAGATTGTAGAGCGAAATTTAGTATTCTCGAAATAAATGGCCATTATCCACTTTGTTATTAATTTTTTTTCTTCCTAATTAGAAATAAACAGTGTAATATTCGAAGGCAATGGACATAATAAAGAATATATATATATATATATATATATATATATATATATATATATATATATATATATATGAATATAAGCTATCCAGAACGATGCGCATACGTATAGGAAGTTGCACTGATTAACTGTCACACATTTAGGACCAAATGTATAGAGAAGTTGTCGCGCTATTGACTTGCATATCATTTTGGTCCTATTTTAACTTGATATTCAGTACCTATTGCATTGCTTCAAAGTTTCAACGAGGCGCATGGAAAAGATGATTATCTGCCTTTCTAAGATATACTATTAAAGAAAGAAACTAATGGTAAATTAAACAGAATAATTTACCATAAACCAACATGGTCTGCACAGTATTTGTTGGTCCCTTATTTCACACTGTCGCCATGTTTACATTTTATATCTTGTTTTGTCTTTTAGTTTATATATAAAATGATGTTCATTTTCAGATACGTGAGAAAAATATGGGAAAGGAACGGTTCTTGTGCCTGATAAAGTTTCTCTTTTGCTTTTCACATGTAATGAGTACTTTGCATTTTATTAAGGTTCGCTTTCTAAAAGTACTTATTACATAATTGGATAGATGTATATTGGTTATTCTCAACAAACAAATAACTATTAAATGTGTTACGATCGGTCCTGTACTTTTTGAATATTGTAATTGCGCATACGCTTGAAATGGAGATTTAACAGTTCAATGTGAATTTTCGAATGTAACAGTTAGGTTTTTTACCAACTAGACTGTATTAACTATTGGAATGATAAATCATTACGAGTTTACAGTATGCAAGGGCTTTGATCACGGTTAAATGTCAAAATTGAATGCGCTTTTTGGAGAGATGTAAACATTAATGATGAACCTAATTATATTCTTTTGTAGTAGAAAAAATAATGAAAGATGCCGGTTTTAATGGTATCGGGGGTTGTAAACAGACACGCGTTTAAGACGTCTCTATGCTAGACGAATAAACTGTAATTGACTGGTAACATTATGGCTACTAAAAGCATATTTCAAATCAGTTTTTTCAAGATTTTAAATCTATATTTTCTTTAGCGAATTTTGACATCAAAATGCATAATTATTCATTGCCAGTAGGCTGCTGTTATTTCGCATACGCGGGGAACTTTGGTCAGTGAAGGTGGTGCTATTGATGAAGAAGATATATTTGTCCACGAGATAATTATATTGTTCGCTTATTAAGTTTATTTTGACACGTCGTTCATTTTTAGACGTTCTTGCCTCTGGAGTTTTAGCCCAATGGAGCCGAAAACTAGTGTTGTATTAAATTTATGCTCAATTAAATTTCGCGATTTCTCAAAAGTCACATAACACGCTGAAGGCAAGAATTCGAGCCTCAGGTGCATTTGGTAACTCTGAATGTTATGAGCATGTCGATGTAAAAAAAAGGAGAATGTGTGTAATTTCATTAGACGAACAGAAAGAAGGCAATTTTAGAAGATACTTTGCATCAAGTATATAAGCTAGCGATGAAAACCGATTTGATCTTACCTAACCAGTGGAACAGCATAAGAAAACTACAGTCAATTAAAGGAACTAGCGCACTTCGGCCTTCCATGGTCATCATCAGGGCACGACGGTAACTGCCTTACGCGGAGCAGACCGCTGTAAACACCAATCCCATTGTATTTAACCAGTCGACGACTGGTTAAATACAATGGGATTGATGTTTACTTCAAGCTCGAAAACTTGATTTAAAGAATTATTAACCACCACCCGCACAAACAATTATTGTTAAATCTGACGGATTAGTCGCATTATAACCGACTAACGTTTTACAAGATAGGCACCTGTCATGTATTTGTGTATTTCTCTATATTCTGCGTGTGAAAACTAGAAAACATTACAAATAATGAATTTTAATTTATCTTTTACATGCATTAGATTTTTTGTTTCTGCTTACCATATGAAATGATGCAATTGTGGATATTGTTACATTTTAGGGTGGGAAGCCAAATAAATTAGCAATACTCTTAACGACATAATGCCATAGTAAATGATAAAAATTAAAGACAGGCACTATGTAAGTATGGAAATTTCCTTGTAACCTCTCGAGGTATTCTTATGATTAGCTAATCTCACAACTGCTACTCTGTGTGTGCATGTTTGTGTACGTGTAGATTTTACTGATAATTATCTAATTAAGTATAATCAATGCGCACGTACATCCATCTAAGTGTAGCTGCAGTTACCGTTTTGAACACGAAACACCAAGGTCTGTCTGGTACGAAATGTCACCGATTTGTGGTTTGACCTAACATTAGTTTAATTTATTCTCCAACGAATACGAAATTATGTGTTTCCTTATAGATTTGCATAAAGTTGCATCAATCCTGTTATTTTATTTACATTAAACAATATTCAATTGAAATGTCACTGAAATATTTAACATTTGGGACAAAATGTGTGATTTACTTTGCGTTTTGCGAAATATTACAAATGGATACATTCATCAACACCTAACATTCGATTTAGATGTATTATGTAATCAATTCACCATTAACGCCTCAGAAGCATAATATTTTATTTTTGTTATTCAACTAATGTTAATAATCCTTGAAAATGTATGATCGTGAGTTTAAGTTTTAAATGGAAAAATATTACATTATTTGATACTTAGTAAGTTAAAAGCATATTTATTACTTTAAAAAATGGATTAGTATAGGATGAAAAATATCTTCTAGGCCAAACCGCTTGAGATATTTCGGTTCTATCTTTTTAATGAAAGCTATTTATTGTTGTTTGATTGGCGAAAAACACTGTCCAATCTAAGTTCCTTGAAGTTGTGAACATTTAAAGATAGGTGTATTTTCTTCGAGTTCTAGCAGATAGTAGAAATGGATACCTTTTGAAGTTACGAGCAATCGAACGGAGGCCGTACTTGTCGAGGTATTGCCGTGTAACTACGCTTATGTGCTGCATTCACAAAGCAAACGTTTCCTTTTTCATATTCAATTCATGTCACCACTATTTAGAATTAGATTAGCAACTCGTTTTCAGTCATACTGCTACAGAGCTAGGGTTTCCAAACTTGGATGGAATACTCTTTGTAGGTTAATTACCGTTGAACAACACCCATTCTAAATTACGCGAAATCATTGGAATTTGGAGACCGTGGTTTACTTTGCGTTGAAGCAAAAATTTTTAAATGATGCATTTATCGGCGTTTAGCATTTGCACACAGGCTCTAGTTACAGAGATATTGTGGTATCACTACACGTAAGAAAAATTAAGACGCATCGACATTTTTCTTTCTGATGTTGAATTAATGGCCACATTATTTTAGAATATTTTGTCTGCACTCTAACTTTGAAATAATACTAAAGTATTTTATTGAATTTGAAGTAGATGGAGAGCAAATTTATTCCTTACAAAACGGAGAAATAGATTCTGAATAAATATTTTCTTTTGAGTCGTGCTGCTTGAGCTCTTTTGATTCCAGCATTTGAGTGGAATATACTTAATGCTATTTTATTTCTTTTTAATACCATTTCATTTTAACTCCATGAAATCATATAAATTATTATAAACGAAAACGTTATCAGCAAGGTACACCATAATTGAAGAGGTATGAAAAAGCAATATATCCATGACGCTTCAGATAGACATAAATCATTTTCCTTTTTGATATTCAAATTATGACAAAATTAACTGGAAATGTATCGTCTAAATTTGTACGTTGCAAAAGGGCAAATATAACTTTATGTCATGCTAAGTCATTTGAAGGTACACAATATTTTTAAGTGGAAGGATGAGAATGCGACTGAACGACATTCAGCTATTGTTTTTCGATTACTGTTAAGCACTTTTTAACGCAAATTCTTCGAAATCAGTAAAATTCGCAGTTATGTGTTTTATTTTGCGTTAGCACATATAATAAAAATGTATATCTAATCGCAAAAAGCACTCGAATGCAGACCATACTTGCAGTTATTTTATTTTTTAAGCACAATTGACACTATAGATGCAAAAGAAACCATTTTTGATATTCAATTGAAGTCTATAATATTTTAAAATACATTTTCGCCATTTTTACTTCGAGAAAGATATAAAAGTAACTTTGTTTCATATTAAATAAGTATAAAACGTACTTTATGATTATGTAAAAAAGGATCTGAATTGTAATAAAAATCAGTTTTGAATCATACCGATTCAGACCTTTCGATTCCCGCTTACGAATTTCATGCGTTTATATTTATTAAATTACTGCAAAACGGTATTTAGCATAAATTGTTGAGATTTGGAGAAAGTTTTTTTCTTTTGTGTTCTAACAGATATTATATAATAATTGATTTAGTTTCGACTAGCATTGAAACGCAGGCGATCATTGCAGAAGTATTGCATTAGCGCAAAATTGAAAACACTGAAGATGAACAAGAAATTTAGCTAATGCCCATATTATTCAGTAATTTGTTTTATCGGTTTTAATTTGAGATTGAGACATAATTAACTTTATTTCATGTTGATTCAATTAAAGTAGTATGTAATGCTTGTAAAAGGAGGATAGGACTTAAAATTAACGCTTACCTTTTGGATATAAAGCGCGCGGTTTGACATGGCTCCGATTTTGTCGCATTCCGATATTGAAAAAATTGTTATGAATCTTCAGAACTCCATGGAAGTGTTGAAGGATGAAAACAACTATTTAAAAAATGAGATGTCCATATTGAAGAATGATGCAATTGTGAATGCAATGAAATTGGAGCAAGTGGTGAAAAATAATGAAACTTTAAGTGCGCGTATAGTTGAACTGAATGAGACATTACTTGTGAAGTTAGACAAGTTACAGACTGATGTTCAACCATGGATTGAATTGGCCGATTTAACAGTGGAAGGTGATATGCTAGTTAAAAATAAATCATCTGGTGAAGAAATGCTAAATATATTAGCAAACGAAGTTTCAGCACGTAATAGCAAACAAGATCAATTAGTTTTATTTAATCTAGATGAAGATGCCGATGTGAATGACGTCGAGAAATTAAATACTTTAATAAAAGAAGAAACGCATGCAGCTATTACTAAATGCTATAGGGTGGGGAAACGAGCTGATCGTCCAAGGCCTGTAATTGTAAAATTATCAAAAAGGCCAACAAATATGCAATTAGAATCTATCAATAAAAAGAAAGAGGAGAATTTGAGCTTTCACAGCATATTTATTGGACGGGACAAAACGTTCCTCCAACGGAAGTTGGCAAAAGTAAAAAAGTTAAAGAACAATCAGGAACGGAAACCGCCAATGTCTGATCAAGCTGTTAAACGGAATCAATCGAGTGAGACTGCAACATCAAAAAACGATGTATCGTTATTAACTGTTGTGGACAGAGGGGGAAAGGAAGTATGGCCTCGAGGCCCGTGAAAAGAATAGTAAAGAAGCCATCAAGGTTGAATCAGTAAAAGTCGACACTTGTTTAGATAAGTCACTTTCTACATTTACTCTATTTTATGCTAACTTTCGAAGTGTTAAAAATAAGAACTTTTTACTGTGTAATTTTATAATAAGTAACGATTTCAATTTTATAATATTATCCGAAACCTGGCTTAAAAAGGATATTAAAAACCATGAATTTGATATTCCTCACTATTCTTTATTCAGAAAGGACAGATCGCTGGATAAAAGAGGTGGAGGAGTACTCATTTATTGTAAATCTGTATTTAAGGCGAAAATTTTACATAGAAGTGATGATAATGCTATCATTGATTTCTTATCTATACAATTTGATAATCTCATCTTAACAGCGGTTTACAGACCGCCGTATGCTACTTTATTTGATGATCAAACATTTACCAATTCTTTTCAATCTATCTTTGACTGCCATGGCTACAATGTAGTGGTAGGTGACTTTAATAAGTTACAGGACTGTGAATTATCCAATTTTTTTTCTAACCATGATCTCAAGCAGATTATAAATGAATCAACTAGAGGTTCGCAATGCTTAGATCATGTATATTTAGAAATTGAAATGGTGAAATCGCACAGTTATGAAGTTGTCAATTATTTCAAAGAATTGGACCATAAACAAATTATTTTACAATGGAAATTCTTGAGTGGCATAACACAGAAATTAAGTTGTGAAAATGCACACGTGCACTGTTCCAGAATCAACTGGAATTTCTTTAGAGAATTAAGCATACTGATTGATTATGAGAGTTTTTGCTTCTTGAATACTGATGAATTTGTTTCTTCTGTTTCATCGTTATTATCTGTTTTATTTCAGGCATCTACGTTTACGGACATTATACCGAAACGAATTAATAGGAAATTGTGTAAACTAAGAATTAAACGAGATAATATAATAAAGTGTAGTCTTATTAATAGTATTAAACAAATGAGGTTAGATTCCATTGATAACGAAATTAATTCAACACTGCTAATAATTCGTCAAAGATCAGAACGAATTATTTTGGCCAAAATGAAGAGTAATCCTCGATTAGGATTTAAACTCCTCACAGATTACAGTAAATACAAGGAAAAGTTAAAGCTTATACTACCTGTGGATAAAACTGAGTGTGGATTTCTCTGTGAATTGGAGGAAGTATTTGTCAATTTGATATACAATCCACAGAATGAGAGAACTTTTATAGAACTATCAGATCCTTTGGGAGGCCAGGAACCAGGACTTGTTATTGACAGTGATGAATTGATAAAATTGATGTTAAAAATCAAATCAAAAAAAACAAAAAGATCACCTTGGTATTTCGATTGATAATCTGATTCAATTACCCTTAACATTTAGGAATGCACTCTGCAACTTTATAAATAGAATTTTGAAGAATGGGAAATTACCAATCGATATATTAACGATAGTAGCTAAGCCGTTGCCAAAAGTTAGTAAGCCAACGTGCGCCAGTGATTATAGATTAATCTCTATTATCCCTTCGTTTTTGAAGATAATAGAACGATTGATACTAGATCATTTAGAACGTATGTTACCAGCTGATTTTGACTTATGTCAACATGGCTTTACGAAAGGTAGATCGACAACTACTAATATGCTTTCCATGTGGAAACATGTAATCACATTAGACGAGAATAAGTTAGATGCATTAATTGTATTTATAGATATCTCAAAAGCTTTGACTCTATATCTTTTGATGCTATTTTGAATGCGATTAGTTTGTTGAATATTGATCCGAATATTTTTAGATTACTTAAATACTATCTATATAATCGACGAATGAGTATTCAAGTAAACGATTTGATATCAAAATCAAAACGAGTAACGAGTGGAGTTCCACAGGGATCAAGCTTGGGGCCAATTTTATTTAAAATTGTATTTGCAAATTTGGAAACTAAGATCCTTAACGGTCGAGTTTGCAAATTCGCTGATGATTTAAAAATAATCTTGTCAATTGATCCAAAGAATGTCGAATTCTCCAAAAATAATGTGACTTTAGATTTGTATGATTTGAGTAAATATTTGTTTACACTAGGGCTGAGAATAAACAATAAAAAGACGAATGCTTTAAAAATAGGGAACAGAACAAACTTTCATTATGTTCATTTTCATGATGCTGTTATTAATGATGTGTTTGAGATTAAACTTATGCAAGAAATTAAGGATTTAGGCATAACTATTCAATGTACAGCTTCTGCTGAGAGACATATTGAAAGTATAGTAGGCAGTGCCAAGAAAAGATGGGCACTAATAAATCGAAATATCTTATCAAATGATATAAAACTTCAAATGTATATAATATGGATTAGACCGGTACTAGAATATGCTGTCGCTACCTAGAATCCATTAAAAAAGGGTTTGTCTAATAAGATAGAAGCTGTACAAAGAAAAGTTGTGAAACATATTAGTCCTATTTCTTGCACTATATACGCCTCTAGATTACAGTTTGCGTCATTGCAATCTCTTTGGTTTCCGAGGATGTGTTATTGTATAAAAGTTTTCCATTTGAACCAGTGGACTGGTGCCTATATGACTCCAATAAGAAAGAGTCATGAAGTTGGAACTAGATCTGGACATTTGGCAATATCTCCTCCTTTGGTGGGGAATGTAGCGAGCAAGTTATTCTCTTTCTCGAAAATCTACAAAATTTATAACCAATTGCCGAAGGGGCTTAGAGAAATGCCTCCATCTAAGATGTCTTTTAAAACTTTATCTACTGAACTTGAAAAATTCTGCAATCCTGCTGATATCTTTTATTTTTTTGATTATGATAATACTTTCTCATGGTTGAATAAAAGACAAGGATAATTGTTATCAGAAACAGATTTTATTGAGATTTTTATTTCCAAGTTTTGTATTATTATAATTGAAATGTTATGCACTATATCTTCAAATTAGTTAACATTACATACAATCAATTGCTAGTCATGGTTCTCAATTTTGCATAATGTTACACTCGAATTATAGCTTAATTGTTCCTAATTTGATGATGTATATATTATTCTTTTCAGTCGAACTTTCTGATATTGATATATTGTATTGTACAACTAGTGAGATATACCTATCTACATGAGATTAATTGCACAATTATTGTGATGTGATAATTTTTTAAAATATATATTGTACAATTTCCAATTTTATTATTTGATGGAATATGTGTGGTTTGAATCCAAATAAAGATATTCTATTCTATTCTATTCTACAAAAGATACGTGCTCGTGTGAGATTTATTTTTGTTTTTGGAAAAGGATACTTTTGTGCTAAACTTAAACTAAGTTTATCGCGCTTCGTTATGATAAAATGCTCCTTAAATTTATAATACGGTTAAGTACATCGTCTCTTGCACAGACTGCTTTAATATCAAGCAAACTCTCCCAAATTTACTAAATAAATTTTATATATGTTTACATAATTTTCCAATATATTAAATTTAAGCGACTTCAAAACTAACGTTACTTCAGATTTATCCGTTCACATTCTTGTCACTGTACAAGGAAAATGCCAAAATATTTAAATCTGTACACCATGGACTGTTTGGTTTAATATATATATGGATGTAAATAAATCTTTTTCACTTCATGTGCGTTTTTGCAATCGGGATGAATTCATTGATAACGTTGCTAGTATCATCCCAATTTATAATATATATATATATATATATATATATATATATAATTAGGAAGAAAGAAAACATTAATAACAAAGTGGATAAAGGCCATTTATTTCGTGAATAGTAATCATCGCTTATACTATTATACATATTTATACGTTTTGGGTTTTCCTTTGATTATGTTAGTGGTAACAAATCTGACTCGTTTTTACTTCTGTTTCTGGTTTTCGCTAGTTGGTAAGTGTGTATGCGTGTTTGCATGTAAAGGTCATTCTCGCAGTATTGCAAAGTGATGTCTGAGATCTGGTCATTATTGTTTTGATGGCTTGAGAATTAACCATTTATGCGCATTGTTCACTGTTACATGTACGAGTGCTATTTTTCCCAGTGTAGTTGATCGTTTCACTTTGTTGCGCAAATTTATAATTTTCACATGGTAACAGCGCCAGTGTGGATTGCTGTGTTAAACGCTCATATTGTTTGGAAACTTCTGTCACCGTATGCGCCTCTGTTATTTCTACTTCAGTTTGTTGCCAATCTGATTGTATGTTTGTTGATTCTAGTCGAGAGCCTCTTTGTTCTTGACTGGATACTAGTATACTGTTGTTGTAGCCAAAATTCTCTGCAAACTACTTGAACCAATACGGAGCATCATAAACGCAAACACTATCAAGGACTCCTTTGAACTAGCAAATGAATTGAAAGGGAAGAACATCCTACAGAATAAAATGGTCTCGCTTGACGTCTCATCCTTATTTACAAACATACCACTGGATAAGACAACGGAGATCTTGTGTGACCTCATCAAAAATGAGTTTTTTGATTTCCCTATAGACACCAATGACATCAAAGACCTCATATTAGCATGTACTAAAAACGTGCAATTTACATTCGAAGGGATATACTACCGTCAGATCAATGGTGTAGCTATGAGAAGTTGCATCGCACCCCTCCTGGCAGATGTATACATGTATCACCTGGAAAAAACGAGCCTAAAGTGTATAATTGACCAGTGCGCACTCTACAAAAGGTATGTAGATGATATCTTGTTGTTCATCTCAGAAGCAGCAGACCCTTCCGAAATCCTTAAACAAGCAAATGGAGTCGATCCAGACATCAAATTCACTCTCGAGGTAGAGAAAGACGACAGTTTTCTCTTCCTTGACATCAAACTCACTCGAGAAGAAAACGGGGATTTGACACTGGCCATATATAGAAAATCCACTTTCACCGGACAATACATTCACTACAACAGTAGTGTGCCAAAATCCGACAAAAGAAACTTAGTAAACAACCTAGCAAACAGAATCAGGAAGATCTGCTCTGAACACAAGATTGAGGAAGAACTGGGCTACCTCAGGAAAATTTTGCTAATGAACAACTACCCAGAGCGTTTCATTGATGTCAACATCAGACCACGACAGATTCGTACTAGAGAGGATACCGTCAAGCAGGTTTTCCTAAACTTACAATCTAGAGGCGACGTACCAGCCTCAATAATTGCACGGCGGCTGAATAGAATAACTAATGAGAACTTTCCCAGTGTTAAAGTTAATATGACATTTAGTACACAAAGAATCATGAGGTTGGATGCCAAAGATCAATTGACAATTCTCTCCAAACCATCCATAGTATACAAATTCTTATGTATGTGCGGTAGCATATATATTGGACGTACGAAGAAGCAATTGATAAGCAGAATCCAGCAACATTTGCCACAGAAATTGATTAACAAATGGATGGCCACCGTCAGGAAAATCAGTTATTTCCGATCATATATTGGCAACGGGGCACCCTGTCAATTCGACCAATTCACAATTCCACATAAAGCAAAATCGAAGTACACGGTTATCTATGCCGAAGCACTTTATATAAAACAACAAGCACCTAACCTTAATATTCAAAAGTTTCATCAACATGATATTCTAATCGACTGGCCAAGAATAACAAAATTCATCAACAATCTACTAGTATCCAGTCTGGAACAAACAGGCCCTCGACTAGAATCCACAAACATACAATCGGATTGGAAACAAACTGAAGTAGAAATCACAGAGGCGCATACGGTGACAGAAGTCTCTAAACAATGTGAGCGTTTAACACTGCAATCAACACTGCCGCTGTTACCATGTGGAAATTATAAATTTGCGCAACGAGGTGAAACGATCAACTACACTGGGAAAAATAGCACTCGTATATGTAACAGTGAACAATGCGCACAAATGGTTAATTCTCAAGCCATCAAAACAATAATGACCAGATCTCAGACATCACTTCGCAATACTGCGAGAATGACCTTTACATGCAAACACGCATACACACAAACACAAACGCATACACACTCACCAACTAGTCAAAACAAGAAACAGCAGTAAAAACGAGTCAGATTTGTTACCACTAGCATAATCAATTGAAAACCCAAAATGTATAAATATGTATGATTGTATAAGAGATGATTAGTATTCACGAAATAAATGGCCTTTATCCACTTTGTTATTTGTGTTTTCCTAATTATAAGAATATATATATATATATTTGTGTTTGTATGTGTAGTTAGATGCATGATATATATATATATATATATATATATATATATATATATATATATATATATATATATATAAGTCTTGTAAGTAGGCATATGTTTCTGATATATTATTTCAGAATCCACTTAAGCCGAAAGCGCACGATCTTTACTATATTTATATCGTGCATGTGCGTTATGCCATCCCATCGTATCGAATAACATCACAACACATTCAAATCAGAAAAACGCACAAGGTGGGATCGAACTTACTTTATATGGAGTAGGCGAGGTTTCCGATCGATGAATTGAGGTCAAATCGCTTGGTGCGGGCTCTAAAACAGAAAAACCATGCAGTTTGAGATAGTCAAAGTAAAAGTTATTTCAAGTAAATAAATGTCAACGGATGGCTTGGCTAGAAATCTAAAAGGTGTCACTTTGAAACGTAATATGTGAAATTTGATAGAAACTATTGAAAGAAAAGCCGTCAAAAGTACAGTCTTTTTACAATTACCATGTCCCTGTTGGCGTAACAAGGTGTTCACATCCACTTTCTTCCAACTGATTCAGATTTTTTCGACTTCCGGTTTCGGGAGCATTTTTCAACGGAAAGCACATCGCACAACCAATTTGACAATCAACATGACAAGTGGAAAATTTAGTTTAAACAGTCTGATTTAAACTAATTGTTAGATGGGACAGTTTAAACTAAAATTTTCCACTTGATATATTGATTATCAAATTGGTGGTGTGATGTGCCCTCCGTTGGAAAAGGCTTCCGAAACCGGAAGTCGAAATAATCGGAAGCAGTTGAAAGACAGTGGATGCAAACACCCTGTTATGCCCAACAGTACATGGTAATTAATATATTTTCGCTGTCGTGCAACATATTTCTTGCAGGTCTTGACAATTTACAGACTTCGTCTTTAACACACTAGCCAGTGACTGGAGGAAGCATACGACTGAAGTTCAAATACTTCATGCTAGCAGAGTGCGCGATTAAAAGACACGGATTTAGAAATAATGTAATGGCGTGTTAATGATGTCAGATTATCTTTCAGCATGTCAGAACTTCAATTTTTTATGCAATACACGAAAACAAATGTATTAAAATCAAGGTTGTGAACTTGGATGCAACAAATGTTATCACCACACGCGCAACCGTTGTTCGTTTAAATATAAGAAAAATAATTGTTTAATGCAGGGTTTTGGTGTAATCGATATTCTTTTGATGTCGCAAATAGACGGTTATAGCTTTGCAAAATACGTAATGCGCTAACCACCAGTTAACATGTCAGACAGTGGGAAACCAAATGACTTCGCTGCGCTCAGAGCAATTCACACCAAATATTCTAACGTTTTGTACGACAAAACTGACGATATACAATTGCGAAATTACTTGAAATTGGTACCTAAATGATGAACCATAAAGGTAACAGCGTTGAACCCTTGACGATGCTCGACCGCGATTTAGCTCTCCTAAGCGCCGAATTGAACATTTCCCACCTCAATTGTCATGGCTGTTAAGAATAAAATTGCCTACTGAACGAGTATTTAGGTAACTAAAAGCTTCATTTATAAGATTATGATAACTTTAATGTAATCTGGGGGGGAAAATTCATGTGAGCAGTAGCCAACATCGTAAACGTATGGACAAATTCTGACGACGTCGGCTCGTCCACTAGGAAGAAAGAGCATACTAAAATGAGATCAATCAATGGATCAAATCACAGATAATACAGTCAAAATACTATCGAAATTCCGCCACAGGTGGCCGCTTAACTAGATAGAATATACGGATACCGCAAATAGGACAACACAGTTGTCGTTGTTTTTGGTTGCACAGTGCGAACACCATATTTAACGTATTCACTATTTTCATTTGTGGGTGGTCGATTTGCACTTTCGGCTCCGCAATACTCCGATTTATCCTCATTTCCAAGTACACGTTGAGTTCGGCTTCGTGGTGGCAGGATGCTGTTCCGTCCCCTCACTCCGTAGGCTTCCACCAGCAATGAAGTTCGACCTAACCTTGGCTAACTGTGAGACTTCTATTGTGTGGTTTTGTATGGCTGATGATGGTACCGGAAACGGGGTACCGAAGCGTCAATCAGCCAAGGTTAGATCGAACTACATTTCAAGAGGTTAGTAAGAATGGTGTGGGGATCAATCGGATCATTGCGGAATCGAGAGGGAAAATCGACCACTCATGAAGGAATATCGTGAATAAGTTAAATAGCGTAAAACAGAGTAGGAAATGTTCAGGTAAATTTGTGCATTTTCTCAGTCAACAAGAAAAAATCGATAGCACACACACAATGCTATCAAAGAAAAGTTTGATCACATTTGGCCTTTTTGCTATCATTTCTTTGTACAGTATATTTTCCATTCCAACAATGATGACTGGACCCTGTCGTTGGTGTGTATTTCTGGCTCCTTTGACTATAATGTCGGCGCTTCAATGCCGTTAGTTCCTTATATCAAGACATATCAGACTAACAGTTAGATACTGTTTTATCCTACATTCCTCATACAAATATATAGTGGTTAAAGGGCGTAATACCGGCTCCTACTGATGAGTCGCCAGTAAGCACGAAACGAATGTGCACGAGATTATACTTTCCGTTCATGCTGCCTTTGGTTTATCCTTCTGGTTACAACCGAAATAATTTGTTACTAGATTCGCAACACCTAATACATAATGTCAGACAGGTCAAACAGGTCAGTTTGAACCACGAACCAGAGACAGGCGATCCGGCGTTCATTTCGCCTATCACAGATAACTATTGACATCATGACTATGCTGTTGTGTGGCATCGGCTAGCTGTACTGGCCTGCCGTTCAGTAATAACCCAACAAAACCGTATAGGCGCGAAAATGAGCAACTAACCAGTTTTTGTTTGTGCATGAACGCTGGCACCACCAGCAGGCACAACTCGTCCGATTCGTAGAGTCACACCTCTGGTTGACTGCTGCATCAGACGCAGTGTTGTATCGTAGTCATGAGCGACCCCATTGACACAGAGAATCTGATCGTTGGCCCTTAGAAGACCACCCTTGGAGGCGAAAAAAGTAGAACAGCTTTAATAAATTAAACAAGACTTTAGTCGCTCGAATATTACGTTGCAAATCTGATCCACAGAAAATGTCTTGGCACTGTATCACGAGTTTGTCGAACAATGAAACTGGCAATCCGCAATCAAATTTTAAAAATATGAAACTGGCAGTTAAAAACTTTTTCCCAATAAATGCCGAAATGGAGAACAGTTTCCAACTAACTGAATTCTACTAAAATCTGTTTCTAAATGACGAAACTACACAAAAACTAGCCATGGCAGCGTCGTGAATCGCCTGTCCTCTTAATTTCTCTGTATTTAGCGTATTCCAGCACAAAAATGCTGAAAGCCAGCAGATCAGCCAAATAGAACATAAAAATTTGGCTTTCATTAGAGCAGGAGCTGTCGCTCTGTAACACCACCATGGCCAATAATAACGTTGCCGACACGAATGCCTAGGACGCGATGGCACACGACATAAGAACCCGTTTTATCACCAAGCAATCTTCCCGATACACTGAGTACTGACGTAAGCACACTTCATCGCCATACACTGCAAATAAAGACAACTGGGGGTTTAAAAACTTTGCCTTGCTGATGTTTGAATTTAAAAAACGAATTCACATCGAAGTCACCTTCTCCTCAAGTTTTCCATCATTTAGTTGCGTAACAAGAAAATACTAAACATGCACATTGGGAATGTAAATTTGTTTAACTTCTTTACCTTTGTTAATGAGAAGGTAGAAATGAATCCTATAAAATCTCGTAGTGCTAAGTTAGATAAGATAATGTAGAATGGTTTTGTTCAAATAGATTACGATAAAAATTATTTCGTTAACAAACAGGAATGATGTTAATTAAGATTGAAAATCAACGCACGTGAAATGTATTTAGTGCAGTCTATAATGCATCGAGGGAGCAAAAGAACATGTACAACTGTCACAAAACTCACCTTCGATGCAGGACTATTTTCGGCAACATTTCGAATGAACACTCCACTTTCTTCGCTTGGACCAATGTTGACGAGAAAAATTCCATAACCTTTTGGACCCTAGACAATAAATGAAGACAAAAAAATTAACTAAGACAAGCCACTAAACTACGGCGGATTAAGAGCGAAGTACGTGAACATTTTTCAACTTTTATAAAATTTCGCTTCAGAGACGGTTGAATACTGTGCAAATTTTCATACAAATATTAGGCTGACGAATCTAACGAAATTGTCAAAGTTATTCATGATGCTGCTTATGCTGGTGTTCTATAATAATTTGTGAAGTGAGAGATCTTTCGACACAGTTTCCACTTCACTTGATCCAAAAGGAAGTATCCCTATTTATTCACAGAACAAATTTACGTGTCTTTATATATATATATATATATATATATATTCTATATATATATATATAAAATATATATATATATATATATATATAAAGAATATATATATATATATATATATATAAGAATATATAAAGATATATATATATATATAGAATATATATATATATATATATATATATATATAAGAATATATATAGGAAATACAATTAAACAATAAATGATTGCGCGGTGGTGGTAACAATTCTTCAAGTCAAGTTTGCGAGCTTGAAGTAAACACCAATCCCATTGTATTTAACCAGTCCTTGCACAGCATTGCAAAACTACCGCCAGTCGCACGCACTGACGCGTTTCGACCTTTCAAGATCATCATCAGAGTAGAACGGCAAACTGACAAGCGAGGATCCAACCGCATTGCATATGTATACATATATGGAAAGAAAAATTAGACATGCGGCTCTCACCTCTAATTGCCTCGCATACATTGTACTTGACCGGAAATGTCGGCTGCACGCGACAATTAGAGGTGAGAGCCGCTTGTCTAATTTTGATTTCCATATATATTCAATGCGGTTTGATCTTCGATAGTCAGTTTGCCGTCGTACTCTGATGATGATCGTGGAAGGTAGTTTTGCAATGCTGTTCGACGACTGGTTAAATGCAATGGGATTGGTGTTTACTTCAAGCTCGCAAACTTGATTTAAATAAACAATTTACGTGCTGTTCGAAAAACATAGTTTGTGCAACTGATGCAGTTGTCTGTTGATTGAAAAGGTTCCGGTGAGCCAAAAAACGCTTCGTACAGTATTGACACGATTGTGTTTTACAGAGGCTCCTATAACAAATCTTCTATATTGCAACACGGTTTGAATATACTAGTTTTTTATGGGGTTTTTACAGAGTGCAAAAAATTGTCGCAACCAACCGCCACGAATTATATCCCTACGCACTCGATTGTAAACGTTATATTTAGGTTAAATTGCGTTTTTGGCGAACAGCCAAGCGATGGTTTTTACCAATGGAGATCCGTTTTCAGGGGAAAGAAACCGTGTTGTAAAATCTGTCATTACACATTACATTTTTGAGATTGACGTATCAAAGGCATTGCTCACGGAATCAAAATGTCAAAGAATCGAAGCTCAGAACGCAAATCATCCACCCGAACTAGATCATGTCCATACTAACGCCAGCATAAGTGTTGCAGGTGTTGGCGATAGTCGAATTGTGCAATTATTAATAGTTAAAAACGTAAATGAAAGATCCACACAGGGAAAATGTACTGCAAAAATTGAGCAACAAAACGAATGCAAAGAAAGCCTACTTCGAGTGGCAAAATGTGAACGAGAAAGTTACCTTGAACAGGTCAACATCGAAGATTTGCTGTTCACCTGGTAGGGAAGATGCCACAGAAACACGGGCGGTATCTTCTGAAGCCAAACTGCCGGCATTTCCGTCCTGAATAAGCTGTTTCGTCACCGCAGGAGAGGATAACGGTGTTCCAGGTGCGCTTGGATGAAGCCCAGTAGACAGGACAGAACGTGGCTGCAATATATACACACACACACACACACACAACGAATACAAGACAAGAAATCCAGCTTATTTGTCAGCTTTGACAGACTGTAAATAAACAGACATCTGTTAATATAAAGTAATGCAGGTTTGCTAAAACAAATCTTTGTTTCATTCCATCACCGAGCCTTGTCATGGAACGTCGGTTGTGCGAGTCGGACTACTGTTTGAGGAGGCCAATTTCGCACCCTTTTTGAGCATTATACAAATTAACATTTATTCCGATATATATATATATATATATATATATATATATATATATATATATGTGTGTGTGTGTGTGTGTGTGTGTGTGTGTGTGACCCGTAGTCATAGATTCCCGTCGCACTACCAATGGACACTACCTAATTGATCCAGTAACTGAAGCATTAACCTTACAATAATAATTGAGTACAACAATCCTGTGTCATGTGAAGATTTTTTTTTCGTTTTAATGTGTAATTAGAACGAGGTGGTATATGCAAGACGACTAAAATGGAAGAAGCCTGTCATATGCTAGGAGAAATTTTCGGCTTCTGAAGACATCTTTAGCCACATACGCCTTAAAACCAGTGCCCAGGCAATCTTCAGTGTTAGATCATCTACAAGGATCAAAACACTGAATACAAATCATTCATGACAATAGGGAATGGGTCACATTGTGCCACTCTATTAACCACACAAAGCAATTAATATGTTTAATAGCTATGCGACGATGACGCACTATTAACTATAGGTTGCTAAGTTTTAAAAGAAACATGTTGCGCGACATGCAATAGAGTAATTACTTGGACCTTGTGGTACCCAATAAGGTAGTTGCATCCACTGTTTTCAATTTCATGCCGTATAATTCGGCTTCCGGTTTCAGAAGCCTTTTCAACGGGAAGCAGATCCCACAAACAATTTGACTATCATTAAGTCAAGGCTGATAAACTGCAATCTGTGATGATATAATATATGTGTCTACAGACAGAGATGGACAAAAAACGCAATAGTGCACTATTTGAGAACTGAAACTGTACTGTGACATAACTTTGGAAATATTCATGTATTGTGTGAGCCATAAAACCGCTAGTCACGCATTCCTACTGCGAATACGTACAGCTAAACACATGTATCTTGAAAATATTATACAGTGGAAGGTGAGAAAGTAAAGTGTACAAGCAATAAACCGAAAACGTACCAAAAAAGCAGCCACTAATATCAGGAAAGCTGCTATCACAGCTACAAGTAATTTAAAAGATTATTAAGTTTGATGAATATTGAATCGGCCAGATACTCTACCAATTTATTATGCTAATCATAATCCATTTTAAATTAAATAATTGAGTCTGTATTAGGTAAAATTGCATTAATAAGCTAGCACAAAACATGGGCTTCAAAAAAATTAACAAAAGAATCGAAAAGCATCTTAATTCGATATAAGAAACTGAGATGCAAGCAACCATCAGGCGAGAACTAATAAATTATGATGCTCCAGTAATGTCTAGCAACGTCTTTCACGATTGGTCGTGTTAATATGCTCGAGCTCCAAGTAAAGCAAAGGAGACAATAGTACCGAAGGACTAAGAGATATTCAACTGTGTTTTAGATACTGCTTACTTAGTAGCAAATTAGTTCAAATATGACCAGAAGGATATAATCTCGTGTACACATGCGTTTCATGCTTAGAGGAGATTTATCTGCAGAAGCCGGTTGTACGCCCTCTACCCACTATATATTTTGTGAAGGAATGTTGGACAATTTGACGGTACAAGCTCCTACACGAGTGCGAATACGAGCAGTAGTGGATTTAACTTCACAGTCTTCGAAAATGGTACATGGTACCAAGACAATGGATTTCAATGCGTGCTAAACCGCAGCAAAATTTAAAATAACAACTGCATCTGAACACCTGTTACTCCAGCAAATCCTTGCACTCTGACCTTGATCGATATCAAATTTGACATTTCCTTAGTTCGCAGATAAATATACAAAAGAGGTTCGCACAAGGTTATAAAATACGCTTACTGACGTTACTGCTGTTATGTTGTTCGATGACTGGTTAAATACAATGCGATTGGTGTTTACTTCAAGCTCGCAAACTTGATTTAAAGAATGTGTTACCGCCACTTGCGCAATCAATGATTACTTAAACAGGTATATCGCTAATGCGCGTGCATGTCTGCTTTCCTCATAATGTGCGTTTTTAACTGCCTTTATGGTGTTTCATAATGCCTGTATTTAATTCAACTTTATACAGCGCAAAAAAAAATTGCCTATTTTTAACTGTATTGTATGTACCTGGTTTAAAGTAAATGTACGCATCAATACACTTTTTATTTGTCATTTTAAATTACAAATTTTCCAACATGGCCGAACTAAAACTTATACATAGCATTGTCATTTACTAGACAATGCTCTGCTGTCCAAACTACGAACAAATAATCCCAAAAAAAGTAGGAACAGTAATTAAAGAAGAGGTGGGACCAGACGAGATGGGCGGACCTACATATATTAACGAAACTAACTAGTCCCCCAAAAGCACTACGCAAACTACAAGGCAGTGCGACGTAGGCAATTTGGCCCTCTTTTAAATACATACTCGGTTTAACTAGCTGTACGAGTCATGCTTTTTATAAAACACTGATCATCTGTGTGTAGCTGCCCAAGATGTTCAAATTTTCAGTATTAACAGTAGTAAAGTATGTGGAAAAAACTTGCAAAATAATACAGAATGTGGCATTGTACCTCCATGTCAACTTCATCGGTTGTATTTCCACACGAGGCGACAGGCAGATGATTGCGTCTCTGCTGTACTTGAAGCGTTGGACCCAACAGGTTTGCACTGCTATGCCGAGTACTGGCAAGTGCAGCATCGCCAGTGCGCGCATTCTCAGCCGAGGCGGCACTTGGCTTTGGCAGATAGCTGGGTTCAAGCATTACCGGTCTGGCCATGCACAGGACAGCAGCAGATGGATTACGCCGCAGCACAAGAATCAAGTTCAAATTGGCGTTTGACAGGTGATGCGCCGAGTCAGGTTCGGAAGATCTCTCCGTTAGTAAGGACTTGCGCAATTTAGCTATCTGGCGAAGAATGCACAGTTTTACGTTGAAATGCGTTCTACCCAACAGACATATGTCATCCACCTTAAAGCACATAAAGCATATGAAAATAGAAATTAAATTGGGTTACGCAATGTTGGCTGTTACGCATACGAACGTTACTTTCCCCAGTGCGACGTAGGCAATTTGGCCCTCTTTTAAATACATACTCGGTTTAACTAGCTGTACGAGTCATGCTTTTTATAAAACACTGATCATCTGTGTGTAGCTGCCCAAGATGTTCAAATTTTGTTTTGTCCACTTGCACTGTTGAATGCTCATATTGTTTTGAAATTGCTGTCTCCGTATGAGCAGCTGTTTTTTCCTCTTCAGTTTGTTGTCAATCCGATCGAATGTTTGTTGAGTCTGATCGAGGGGGCGTTTGGTCTTGCCTGGAGGCAAGTAAATTGTTGTTGGGTTCTAGGATTCGTGGCCAATCGATTAGAATATCATGTGGATGAAACTTTTGAATATTTAGGCCAGGTGTTTGTTGTTTCATTGAAAGGGTTTCATAAATATATAAAATGTTTTCTTATTTTGCTTAATGTAGAATTGAGAAATCGGTCAAATTGACTGGGTGCCCCGTTTCCATTATATGATCGGAAATAGTTGATTTTCCTGATAGTGCCAAGCCTTTGTTAAACAATTTCTGTGGTAAATTTTGCCGGATTCTTTTTAACAATTGCTTCTTCGTAAGTCCGATATATGTGCTTCCGCACATACATGAGAATTTTTAGACTATGAATGATTTGGAGAGATTTGTCAATTGATCTTTGGCATCCAACCTCATGATTCTTTGTGTGCTAAAAGTGATATTAACTTAAACAATGGGGAAATTCTCCTTGGTGATAAAACCAAGTTTCGGAAATTCAACCATTTACCAATCTTACCAGGTGGTGATGGTTGAATTCGGTCATCTCCCATGTTCCAGACGCATACTACATTAAGAGCTAGGACTTTGTTTAAATAAATGGAAAGGACAAGACCAGATTGGCTTGTATAATTTGACAATGGCTACTGCACTCAGGCTAATACGTTCATAAATCTCGGCAAAAACCGATCTGTCATTTGTCACCAAGCCCCCTAGGTAGGTGAATTCATCGAAAATGGATAGAAGAGCGCCTGTTATCACGCACTATTCTCGCAAATAGGACAGTTAAGATTCTCAAGGTCAAATTCTGCCCATGAAAACCTCTTTCGACAACACAATAGATTTTTTACATGCTCAGTGTGAAGCGACATCAACGGAAACTACGATATGCATGTGTAGAAAATGGCACATAGAAAATTTTGCGCTCATTTTTGTTTCAAACTATTATCAAGCGTAAGTATGACCTATAGAAGCATTCGAGGCGGAACTTTGAAGCGTTCTGGCGGAAGCCCCCATTTTCTAAACGACAACGCTTTTGTGATGCTTACGCACAACAAAGGCGCATGATCAATTTGATCAAGACATGACTAACATACACTCGACCATACAATTTAACAATAATTGATTGCGCGGGTGGTGGTAACAATGCTTTAAATCAAATTTGCGAGCTTGAAGTAAACACCAGTCAAGTTCAATTTATGCGAGACTGCTAGAGGTGAGAGCCGCATATCTAAATTTGATTTCCATATATATTCAATGCGGTTTGATCCTCGCTGGTCAGTTTGCCGTCGTACTCTGACGATGATCATGGAAGGTCGAAACGCGCCAGTGCGTTGCGGCTGGCGGTAGTTTTGTTATGCTGTTCGACGACTGGTTAAATACAATGGGGTTGGTGTTTACTTCAAGCTCGCAAACTTGATTTAAAGCATACACTCGACCGTTTCGAGAATAGCTTGTTTCATCTCCAGTGCGTTGTGAGAGGAAAGCGACTGATAACGCCGGCACAAAAGTATCAAGGCGGAATTTGCATGTCACAGTGAACATTGTTGCATTCGCTGTTTCTAAAAAGACCCACTTGAGTGATCGGTCTTCTCGGCTACTTGTGAAAAAAATTCTGGAGTATTGGTCTTCAGTTAAATACCTTGACTGCATACATTGTAAGCCACACATTAATTTACTTTTCCAATTCTAATAGATTATAGTTCAATTTTTCCTATCCTCGACCAGGGTCTGTTGAATACAGACAATCGATAGCATTGGTCGAACCATTTTACAATATCCCGCGCCAAATTACAATTTAAACAGTTGCAAGGCTTTTACTTCATTAATATTTTCGTTTCTGTGACAAAATAGCACAAAAATCATGTAATGTATCTTTAAACATGCGTTAGAGTCGAGGTGAAGCTGGCTCAAAGAAGCACAAATTTGAAACTGCTTTTTGATTGGCATTTGTCATGACGTTGGTCAAACTTATTTGCCTTTGGTCATTTAGAAATGCACAGCAAAAACGCAAAAGCTGTGTTATTTTCCAGCTCCCTGGTCAGTAGTTTAAGTCAGTGTCTGGAATAATCCACGATCAATCTTTTCCAATTCTACTAGGATATGCTTTCATTCACAATCTAGAACCAAATTTGCAGTAATCAAAAAGGAGTCTCCAATAAATATCCTAAAACCATTCCTTAGTAAACCCATTTCCTTGCTAACGTAAATTTTCAAAATCGCAGTGTCGCAAATAGAACACTTACCTAAATAAACATGCATAAAAAGCTACTTCCTTAGGTGATAAAACCGCCGAAATGCTTACCTGGACAAGTTCATCGCCAGGTCTTACAGAACCCGTAAGCGCTGCAGCCGACCCATCTCGAAGACCAGCTACGAAAGCGGCTCGCTCAGACTGTTGTTTATGTCCCACTAACCGTATACCCAGCCCGTCAACCAAACCCAGGCCAGTATTTATGCCAGGCTGACGGTTATTTTCTCTGACCACAGCAGGCAGCGCAGAGACCTCGCTGATACCGTCGATTTGCTGATGCTCCAAAGAGACAGGTATTGGTACTATCAGAATCTCATCGCCAATTGGTTGAACGCGAGTGTAGCGTCGACGAAGTAGATCACATCGGTTTGGCGGAACTGTGGACACGTGCAATAATAAAAAAATATGCATGTGTAAAACATGTGCGCAACCAAAGTCAATTAGGCAGACTAGACCACATAAATAAATCTGACTGACTGACTGACTGACTAAAATATAACTAGCTCACTGATTGACTAATTAAATAGCCATCTAACTAACCGGATCGCAGATAGAAGTTTCCAGTCTGACAACCGGCGGGCACCAATTATTCTGGTAATGGTAGCAAATCCTCGTCGTGTCTAAATGAATACAGCCATTATCCCTTGGCATGTGAAGTCACGAGTTCTATTTAAACAACACAGTAACACGTAGAGTTAAACGCACAATGACGGAATGAAAGCAAGCGTGCTAGATACCGAGGGTAGTTTTCCGCTGCCTAATGATATTTTTGCAAATGGCACCTCGCCAGCCAGTGCCCATCAGCCTTAGTTGGCCTACTATCGAAGAGAAAGAAAACTCCGAATACAAGCCAGCTCCATTAGGAATAGGTGACCTTGTGTCATTTAACAGCTCGCAAATAACAATGAATAATACCAACTATAATGAATCCGTATTGCATGGGCCAGCGCGCAGGAATAAGAGGGTCGCCTTATCGCCTGAGCCGTGCAAGTGGGATAAACCAAAATCAGGCTACTGCAGACATCTTCATTTCCGATTCAGCCCATTCATTTTCTTTCCTCTTCTCAATCTAACAATAACGCTCTTTTGGGTACAATGAATACAGCGTATATTGTTTTATATCACTGAGCCGATTGTCGGACTGCCAACTAAACGAAAATAGTAGACTGCCATTGATTAAACTAAGGTTAGGTTTTAGCCTCAGCGAGTTTAACATGCAGAAAGTTAAACAAATTTGACAAAAAGTAGCTCTGGGTCGTAGGCTGGATAAGATTTCGCTTATCCGCCGTGCACGGTCATCAGAATTTTTTTTTAAAACGCGTCACTTTTATTAGAAACAACACGGGAGATTGTCGTTACTTAAGCATTTGTTCAGTATGCTTACCGCCTTTCTGTTCATCCGTCAACTCAAGCAGATAGTCCACGGCGCGATCTTCATCACTGACAATTGACGTCAGAGAAGTAACCCCAAGTTTGTTTGCCTGTGCCAATTGATCAGTATCATCAGGCGTGTCCTTTGATGACACAGATGTCAGGTAATCCATGACACCTTTTCCGGCATTTGACGCTAATTCTGCCCCCAAAATGGTTTTATTTCTATTATTGACACCGCTGTTGACAATCTGTTCTTCAAGATCAGCAGAAACAGCTGGCAATTCCTTGCGATCACAATCATTTACCGACGCCAACTTTTCGCTTTCTACAGTCACTTTATCGTCAGCAATTGAAACTCGTTGGCTTTGGTTACTGCTGTAACCTGGCGACTCTACCGAACTTCCAGTTGTAGAGGGAGAATTGGCTAGGTGGCCAGCAACAGAGCTTCCTCTGCGCTTTTTCTTTGATTTCTTATTTCGGCTGTTTCTCTTCTTGGCCCCACCAGACAAACCGACTTTAGTTGTTTTCATGACTGGTTTTTGGCCTGTAACTCCATTTTCTTTACAACCGTTAGATTTCACGTTGTTCTGGACAACATTATCTGTAGTAGTATGATTAGTAATTGCGTGGTTATCTGTGTCATTGTCTAAATGATTACTATCATTGTCGGTATCGTCATCACATCTGACACCATTCTCGTGCAATTTAGGAGCAACGGGATGACTAGACATTCTACGAACACCGACATTCTCCTTAACAAACAACGAAAACACACACACATATAAATATGTAATAAAAAAGATTTACCACCAATCCGTCAAAAATCATTTTATCTACATATATAGTCAACAATCACGCCATTTTTAAAAGATAATAAATATTTACTATGCATCTACCCATCGAAGCCGAAGGGCATCTCTAAACATGATAGAGCACTGGTGGTGAAAAATCCAGGTTAATTGAAAATATAGCAATATGTAAACAAATCGATAGACAGATAATTGTCGTTCAGCGAAAGCTAAAAATATTTAATGAACAAAGTGTATCAACCGGATTTTCTCTGTCGCTAGACTCCCATAAATTTTTACATATTCTAGCCTCTTGTTTAGTGGCTGGTATCGTGAAAATTGTGCGGATACATAAAAGTACCGAGATACCATTTCTGCAATTCTAGCAATTTGCTAGCATTGTCTTGACAGCCTGGCGTGCATCCTGTGTAACTGACCTTCTCATAAAGTCCCCCAGCTAACGTACCTTGCGTTTAACTAGACACAACGACAATGACACATCGAACAGCGTCTGTATAGAACCGTTCTGCACGTCAATATTGCCACTGATTAACGACTCATTATGTTCGGCGGACAAAAACATAAACAATACCAAGTAATTACGTCGATTCACAAAGCTTACAGAGAGTGTCAAATACATTCGGTCCTCTCTTTCGCTCTCTCTCTCTCTCTCGTATCAGCTGCATGCAAGAGACCAACTAAGTGCTCCTAGCAATGGACAGTTAAATTCAAATGAGATTGCAATTCTTTAAATCAAGTTTGAAGTAAGCACCAATCTCATTGTACTCAACTAGTCGTCGAACAACATTGCCAAACTACCGTAGGTCACACGTACTGACGCGTTTCCACTTGCCACGATCATCATCAAAGTACGACGGCAAACTGACTAGCCAGGATCAAACCGCAATGCATATGTATAGAAAGCACAATTAAATATGCAGCTTTCAATTTTAGTAGTCTCGCGTAGTGTACATAACTGGATGATTTTTTTAATTCTTATTATCGGTACATATATGTGTGGCGAAAGCTGCAAAGACCTTATTGTTTGTGACTGCATAGAAATTGGGCAGCCGACATTTCCAGTAAAGTACAATGTACGCGAGATTACTAGAGGTGACAGCCACATATTCAATTTTACTTTCCATATTTATGCATTGCGGATTGATCCTCGCTAGTCAGTTTGCCGTCGTACTCTGATGATGATCATGGAAGGTCGAAACGCGTCAGTGCGTTGCGGCTGGCGGTAGTTTTGTTATGTTGTTCGACGACTGGTTAAATACAATGGGATTGATGTTTACCTCAAGCTTTCAAACTTGATTTAAAGAACAGTTAATTATTAACGGAAACTCGCCCTACCTCCCTGTTGACAAAATGGCATCGTTAGCTTATTCTTGATCGGCAAGTCAGTTACAACCGAAGAGGTCCAATTCATGGGACGTTAAAGTAGCCTCAACAAAGATTGAATCTACGACAAAATCGAAAAAGGCGAGGATCACTACACATCATTATTAAACTGCAAAGCAAATTAAGGCTGGTTCAGATAGACATTTACTACTGCACATATGAATCCATTTATCGGCGCATAAGGCTCCGAAAAGTGGGCAATTTTTTCATTGGACGTAATCATTACAGATGACCTAACCTATGCATTTGTCCATTACAATTTCAATATTGCCATTAGTCTCGATCTCTACGACAAAATCTGTCGCGGCCGTTATCTTATCCGTCCCAGGTTGCTGGACAATGATTTATTCCTATATCACCTACTCAAATGCTCAGGCTCGAAAGAAGTAAGCGGCCACGCAGAGATACGAGAGCCCGCTGAAATCCAACACACCAGCTTGTCTTCAGATGTCTTCCTCGATCTGCTTTCTTGAGTTGATGAGCTAAGCAAACGCACAAGTAGAAATTAGGGTTTTTTTATTCAGTTGGATATCACTTATGAAATCCTCCCTTTTCACCAATGTCTTTAGTCCGGGAAACACATAACCTTGCTCTTCAAGTGCTGCAGATTATACAGTTGTAAATAAGGCAAGGATGTTCCATTTCAGCTTAAAAGTCAATCATAAGTGAACGCACGAAATAGCAACAATCGCTTCTTAAGTTCTTATACAACAAGATTCACTATATAGAAACTTCGTAAGCGAATTTATCTATAGAGAAATATTACTGTCCATATCTCGGGTATGTTGATGATCACTCCATTATCATTAAAAATTATTAAAGTGTTGACATTCATATTCAGTTTAACTTGCTCTCTTCTCGCATCCTTTATACTGAGACACGAAGATGAAAGTTTGAATAATAAATTTGAATAAAATTATTGCCCGTTGAAAACGAAACTATTATCACACTGCGGTCTTAGTTTGATAAACAAAACATAGTACACAATAGGTAAAATAAATGGGTCAGTTTACGTAGGTGTTCTGATTGGTTAATACATTATCATAATCATCAACATCATCATGTCCAACCACACAAAAGTCAAAAGTAAGTAATGTATATCTGCAACAAGATCGCCACTGGGCTCGATTCGATGCCATATCGCTAAGGGTTTCTAACCAAGAACTATGATGCGCACGAGGACCCCATCCTGGCAGACGAGTGGGTCCCATACTACCCAATTTGAATGTAAGTGACTTCAATTGTTTCTGCCCTGTCAAAATCTGCCCACCTTGTTTCGTACGCCAATTTAATGCTGGATGAGAGAACAGAGTTATACTGGGCAATCGAAATGAGGTCATGACTAATATATTATCATAAATAGCACTACATCGCATGATATAATGATTCTTTGCTGACGCGTGATCTTGCATACCCAGTAACTTGTGGAGTTTCAAATAACAATGGGTCATCCACACCCAGTAAATTAGGGCGCGGTAACCAAATTTGTTTGAGCTTAAATTAAGAGTAATGCCGGCTATGAAGATATTGGAAGAAACCTGCTATTACATTAATCAAGCGATTAGTAAATGTTAATTATATTATTAAATTACCTTCTCAGAAGAAAGTTCATCATTCCATAATTGATCAACTGAATTCGGCATGTCCTCTGTATCAGTTTCTGAATATCCTGACATCCTTCTTCCGTTTATGGGTGCATTCCTAATCGCAGATTGTCTATCGCAGATAACTGGAGAGGGCACTGCATCCTAAAGAAACCAGCCAAACATATATTAAAAACAATCAGATAGCAAATGGGTTTGAAGCTAACTTAATCAAATCCTTTACTGTAAGCTATAAAACAATTGCTATAATCAAGTTTTCGATCTTTATATAAACACCTGATACTTAATTATATACGTTTGACAGTATAAACGAAGAATTGGATATTGTAGAAAAGGAGATTCATCCAGTAGACCGGTTTCATCCTTATTGGGAACTCATCACGTACTGGCCAGAATTTTCCACGAACAGCGCTCGAACCTCGGCACGTCTGCTTCGGAATCTGGTACTCTAAGCCACCATGCTATAAAGCAAGTCTGTATTTGTGGAATTAGATGTCGAAAATGATCCAAAACCTTTAGACGAAACAATGACGGATAAGATTCCGGCTTATGTGAATTAGTTGCGCCTTCACAAAAGAATTAATTACCCAAAGATTTATCAAATTCAAATTGTTAAAAGGTGATAATAATGCATGTATTTATGGCTCCTAGCCGAAGATGTTGCCACCCTGACGACCAGGTATCATCTGCCCGTAGTTATCACTAAATGCGACAGAGGGCGGTTTGTGCAATGCAAAACTATCATTTCTTATGCAGTGTGCATGAGTACCAGCTATATGAAATGTTATGAGGAATGCCACCATCTACGCTTAATCCTTTTTGGTTGAGCAAAACATTTTTAAAAAGAGGTAGCTGTATCCGTCGTTATCCACTCCTAGTTCACTGGAGCTAGAGAAATATAGCACAGGAATAATAACAACCATCTTTAACACGGCTACATAGTATATATTTCCTATAATAAAGGCGAGTGTATCACATTAATATGGCACAAGACAACGTTACCTGTATAATTGATTACGGTCTACCAGTCCGTAAGCCACAAATTTATATGGCTACAGGTTGTTTAACCTATCCCAATGCTTCATCAAACATTTCTACATGATAAAATCTATAAGTCACAGTTATACTTGAACAAAGTCCTAAACCACAGTGAGCGCAACTTCTGCTTAAATTTCATTTAGAGTAAACATGTCGTAGCTGATAACTGCACACTTACTTCAACGGGAACCAAGCAATCAATATTCGGTAGAAAAGCATCATTTCGTTCTCGTGCGGTTAACGTTTGTGGGCAGATATTAACTGGTATAAAAGTATCATCGGCGCCTGGCTGCAACACATCTCTCTCCTGACAGACGACTATCGGCTGGTCATCTGGGTGCGACTTGACAACGGGTAACCCCGATCGTAAGAAACGAAGCCGTAGTACACTTTTCTGGCCGGGTGCAGCATCCATTGAGGCAGCACGAAGGCAATCTAAAGTGCCGACAAAATCCTTCGTTGTCACATCTTCATCGTTTACCTAAATCATAAGGGAATGCAGATAATATATGGTGCCAGCAGAATAATTTATTATTGAAATAATTTCTTCAGGCTTGATATAAACTATATATATATCTATATATATATATATATATATATATATATATATATATATATATATATATATATATATATATATATATATATATAGCCAGACTCTCATTGCAGTCCATTGCTTCTTGTGCAAGCACAGTAATATAACAATTGTATATTGAACAATTACACAATAATTGATTGCGCGAGTGGTGGTAACAATTATTTAAATCAAGTTTGTGAGCTTGAAGTAAGCACCAATCCCATTGTATTTAACCAGTTGTTCGACGACTGGTTATTTGTGTTTATTTCAAGCTCGCAAACTTGATTTAAATATTGAACAAATGTTTGATTATACAGATAATCAACAATCCCAATAACCTGGCCATTGATGTTTTTTACGATAAATCATCAACAAAAATCATCCTGATGATGTTCACCTCCGATTTAATTGGAATGTCACTAAGAAAACCGATACACTGATAAAATCAACTTACCATTGTAATTATATCACCAGTAGCAGGACCTGAAAGGCCACATGTCTTGCGTTTCGACGAAATTGCAGCATCCGGAAGAGGCAGATCAGTTTGCCTATCTTGATCACAAGTTTCCGTTACTTTTTCTGCACCAATCGGAGAATAACTGATCTCCACACCACCAGATTTCAATCCAGTCGGGTCTAGAGGCCTCGATGCCGGAGAACCCGCGTGAACATCGAGAACACAGGCAATTCGCATTGTCGACTGATCTGGAAAACGAGCTCGAATTGCAGACAGATAATCGGACAATCGAGGCCTGTCAAAGTCAGCGTCAGATTCCGCATCTTCTAATAACGATCCATCTAATTCAGAATAGAAGTTGAAAGCAAAGACAAGCAAATGGTAGTGTCGAAATCAAACGTTATTCCAGAGCTCTTGTTTTAAATAATTCATTTTATACTAAATGTATTTGTTGTCTATAGCTGAAGGTAATACCGACACAAACCAGAGCCAAATAGTAAGTTATCGCAATAAAAAAATCACAACTTTAATAGACATAACGTTTAAAATTTATAACTGACGCGCTTTTACCTTTCTTCGTTGTCACTACTCATTATTATCATCCTTATAGTTAGGGACAGCAATGCAAAAGACATTCGTAACTGATGTTCCACTCCAATATAATCGTTAAGAAAATTTCCAAAAACGAACAAGAAAAAATAGTAGTAAGACGAATAGCAAAATAATTTAGCTAATAAGGCGAGAGATTAATGTGGGGAAGATTCTAGAAAATATGAGTAGATTCTTTAAATCAAGTGTGCGAGCTTGAAATAAACACCAATCTCATTGTATTTAACCAGTCCTCGAACAACATAACAAAACTACCGCCAGCTGCAACGCACTGACGCTTTTCGAGCTTCCATTATCATCATCAGAGTACGACGGCACACTGGCTAGCGAGGATCAAGATTACTAGAGGCGAGAGCCGCATATCTAATTTTGCTTTTCATATACATGCAATGCGGTTTGATCCTCACTAGTCAGTTTGCCGACGCACTCGGATGATGATCATGAAAGGTCGAAACGCGAATGGTTAAATACAATGGGATTGTTGCTTACCTCAAGCTCGCAAACTTGATTTAAAGAATTGTTACCACCACCCGCGCAATTAATTATTGTTAAATTGTATTGCCTATATATATGAGTGGATTTACCTAGATTACACACAGAAATGAGGCAAAATGAACGTCTATACAACACCATTATGGTGAAAGGCAGGGAAACGTCAACTACCAAGTAGTTAGTAAGTCACTACTAAGCAGATTAGAACACAGACTTTTAAAAAGTTTACCAAAATGTGCATTAGGTTCGCCGTGAGTACACTGAAATAGTCAGACACACAATATGGCATGCAGACATAATTAGCCCATATCGGCTGGAAACTCTGCGCATACAAAAGCAGAAATCTCTCATGACGCTGGTTCCACACCTTTTCGTAGGAACGTTGGACGCTAAAGCATACGTTCAGCATGCATAGGCATAAGACCACGTCTAGTCTCGCTCATCCAAGTGTTTCTCGTGTAGTGTGGATTCTTGGAAGTGCGACATAGGGAATTAAACCACAAATAGTGGTGCCAGACCACGAGATTGTTTACATAACTTCTTCGTGTTTCGAGCTCTCCATCAGAGCTGTGTTGTTAGCCTGGTGGTCAGAATAAACAAGCGAATTTCTCAGACAGCATTACAGCAACTATAATCAGCAAAACTCAACTAGATGCAAGGAGAAAGGACACATCAAATAATGACAGAACACAACAGGTAGAGTTATATTCTTCATTGGTAGATAGAATCTTATAATCAACTGGTAGCGATCGTAACCAAACTAAGCGAAGACAATGGTTAGAAACTGTTCAGGTGACAGTACATTCAGCCGTCTACCAAAATTCGGCGATATGGAGTAGGGTTGAGAATAGTCTTATCGTGAAGTCATTAGAATTTAGTGCTTATGATAATGTACAGATAGTTCCAGATGGATTTGCACAGTTAAGCATATACAGCTGCAACACGAATAATAGTCTACCAATCTCAGAAGACACGGTTTGTCTCCCCGTTGCGCATAGGTCCAAACAATCCAGCAGACTTTTTTATTTGAGAGTCGGCGTGCAAACTGACACATGCAGCGTTAAGTCTTAACAGGATGCCATGATTTGATGATGAATAGATGGTTGGTATTAACTTAATTATGTAGACGTTTAAAAATAATAAAATAGAATTACGAAATAGGAGTGAATCTTTCTTTGGAAATTTTCTAGACGAGCAGGATTTTAGCTCATAGGTATGATCATAGACCCCAGACAGTATTTAACCAGTTGCATGACAGTAAAACTACCGTCAGTCACACGAAATGACACATGTCGACCATCCATGGTCATCATCAGACTATGACGGCAAACTGAATAGCTATGCTCAAATCGCAGTGCACATTTATGAAAAGCAAAATTAGATATGCGGTTCTCACCTCTATTACTCTCACATACATTGTACTTGACTGTAAATGTCGGCTGCACAATTTCTGTGCAGTCACAAACATTAACTCTCAACAGCTTCCACCAAATATGTATAAGTAATACAGTTTAAAAATCAATCAATGCGCGGGTGGTGAAAACAATTCTTTAAATAAGGTTTGCGTGCATGAAATAAACACCAATTCCATTGTAATTAACTAGTCGAACAACATAGAAAAGCTACCGTCAGTCACACGAAATGGTGCATGTCGAACACCCATGGTTATCAGTAGAGTACGACAGCAAACTGACTAGCGAGAATCAAGAGATTATGCATAAAAAGAGCATTTGAAATCAAAATTCGGTTTTCACTCGTCGTAGTCTCACGTCCATTTTAGTAAAGGGTTACGCGTCTAACTGGGAAATTATTAGAATCCAAATCACATATCAGTATCCAATCTACGAAGATTGCATCACAACAATTACAATCTATCATAACACACGACAATACGGCTACCGGTACAGAAGCCAAGAAGTCTGCCAGATAGGAAAGAATTTGGATTCATGTGTCTCCAAATATTACAGAATACAAAATTCGGTTAAAAATACAACTCTCTATTTCCGAGCTGTAATGACATTCCAAACAAAAATTACACAATTTTACTAGAACTTTAGCAGAATTAAGGCGCAAGAAAGATGATGTCTTCGTGAAAAACAAAAGAAAACTGATTGATATTCCGATTCGGCTTCTTGTTGAAGTTATCAGTACGGACAATAGATCGAAGTAAACTAACCATAAACGATAAGCATGAAAGTTACCTGTTAGATCGATACCCCAATTGGTTTCGTTTGGCTCGCGAACAAGCATTACTTCCACTTCCTGTGCCCATGGTTCGACTTCCAATTCCGATTCAGATTGAAGTTTGTCATCAGCTGATTGATTTATTGTCTCAGAGATGACAGAATTCGATGAATGCAATAGTATTGCGTCAGTCAATTCAACGAGTTCATTCGACGGCTCCTTTAATTCAGAACTAGACATATTTATTGCCAGAGCAAAACAAAGATATGTTTAAACTTAATAAGCCTTAAAGTTAGTTTTACTTAGACATCAGAGTAATACGAGACCAATATTTAATAATAAAAAAAATCTTTCAACTGTCCACCGAATACGCCGCACAAGCAGTCTGCCCCGAGACTGCGCAAGATTCCATTTCGCATAACTACAATCTACAATAAATTAAATAAATCTTTTGATGAATCAAAATCATTAGGAGCACTATGTGGGATTCATAGTTACGTACGAAATTTAAAGGAACACTAACTTGTCCATTTAAAGTGGGATGTGAGATTATGGTTGGAGAACCCAAGTTATCGCCTTATTGCTGAGCAAAAACGTCGCCAGTGATGCCTAACGAGTCGGAACAATATACAGAGAATATACCGTGATTTCCGATGTTGCTCGTTTAAAGACAGTTTGTTTGATTATGTGGCGAGAAAGCATCTTGCTAACGCCTACGAAAGGCTTTATGCTTTGATGATGGTGTTTTATTTCATAGTTATACATTTGAAACTATAGGTGATTGCTTGGCTAGTGTCGGAACTAGGCGTGGCGCCTTGGTTCCTAATGAGGCGTTAAATCAAATGCAATACATTGAGAGCTGCGCTAAATTTATGATGAGCGATGCCACCTTGACAATAAATGATAACTTGGACATAATAGTGTGTGTAGAGGTCTAGGTTGCCTTATTTCGGCGTAGTACTTAGGTAAGTACCTCCTTATGAAATAGATCCTCACCTCAATAGATCGTTTTCCATCAAAAATTTTTTATCTTATTAAATTATTATTTTTGGCTTTTTTAATTGAAACTCTAAAATGTTATATTTTGTGTTTATACATTATATTTGTCTCAGGATTATATGCCACTAAAGCACCAATTATTGAAGACCGTTGTATTGCTGTTGATGATTAAGGTGATAGTGATAATGATCACTAGCGATCAAATTTCGAACGGCATACGCATTACCAAAAGTCTAATGAGCTGGTCATGAAAAAATTGTCGTTCCAGCGGTTAGTTAGAGAAACAGCTCAGGATTTCAACACTGACCTCGCTTCCAGAGCTTTGCCGTTTCAGCTTTACAGGAAGCTAATGAAGCGTACCTCATCTGTCTATTTGAGGATACAAATTTATGCCAAATTCACGCGAAACCTGTGACCATCATGCCGTAGGTCATTCAGCGCACTAGTAACGTATCTAGCCCATACAGTCATGTTCAAAGTAGAAAAATTACCGGTTACCTCTGAGTAACAAACGCTACACAAAACATACATGCCAAACTAATTTTGCGTTTTTGACGACTGAATTCCAATAGAGAATAAAAATAACGCATCTATTAATTAAAACAGTAATTATGTTACCAATTAAGGTGATAAGAGGACGATCTACGACGACAGAATCTATCTTACCATAGTGCAACGTTTTAAGTAATTGACAGACTCTTCGGGGTATACCGGTGAGGCTACCGACCTGTTTGTTTCTCATACCAGAAAGGCGAAACAGGTTAGGTAAACTAACACAGCTCAGCCACGCTAGGAATTGGCAATCTAGTGATATTTTACGGCGCTCGCAAAACCAATTATTGGTATTCTGAATCAATACGTAAGCACGCCATGCTGACGTAATACGTTTTATAATAATGAGAATGATAACTACCAATACAAGTAGTTCGAAATAATGATTATTTAAATAGAAAATATTGTAGTAAGTCAATATTACGCTCATATGTAAACTCATACACATTTCTTTTGAAATGCGAGCTTTAATAAAATTCATTGTACCCTTCCTGTGTGCAAAAACATAAATAAATTTTATCCGATATAAGAAACGTTTCTTTAGCATAGTCTCCTCTAATATCTACTAATGAACATATCTTTATATATAAATTGGAAAGTAAAACTTGATAGAAATATGTGAACGTCACATCAAGTTCAAGCTCAATGCCTGTACATGCTTCTGCTTGCATAAATCCGGCTGCTATTTGTTTATCGATGTAAACACGCAACTCTCCTCCTACTCCACCGATGCAATACATAGTTTATACGGCACTATATATATATATATATATATATATATATATATATATATATATATATAAGTAGTAGAGTCTGAAATAAAGTATACATATGTAAATATGGGAAAATATTTAATATATCAAATTGACTTACTCCTTGTTAGCCTGAGATTTTTCCGAATCTAAAAGATAGTTAGACCGATGCTCTTCCACTACATAGCTAGGCAGATAGGTAATTCTAAAAAAATGAAAATAAATTAACTTGAAATGAATATGGCAAAGAGCAAATTACTGACAGACTGTGCATACCCAAAATCTAAAGATTCAGTTTATAGATGGCAAATCCAATTTAATGGTTCCACAGTCCTTACCATGTGATTTTTCGCTGAAAACTATGAACAGCTCTGCATTAAATGAGTTGCAACTGGTTTGCGAGACTGGAAATCGGATAATTACCTGATCTGTGTTAGTCAGAGCGCAGATCAGGTAATCTTCTGCAATCACTTAAAAAGAATAGTTACGCGTATTTTGAATATAATAAAATAGCAAGAAATAGGAAATTTCTTACCGATGTGTTGTATTCCTCGCTGTGTAAAGTAGCGCCCAGGACTCAATCATTTATAGCCAAGGCGGAAAATATATTTTGTTAACAAAGAAAACTGGCCTCCTCAAGTGCTTAACCATCATACTCTCGTAGCCAGAAGACAATGGTATATGCAACAATGCTGTTGTTCGAAACAAGATATTGAATTACCCTGAAAGCTAGCACCCAACAAACTTTCGTCTTCTTATTTTATTTATTATGGCCTACAATCATAGAAAATTCCAGCTATTCGATAGTTGAGCACAGACCAGTCATTGCGGCAGCATTAGCTGCTACTTAAAGAATACCATTTTCAATTATGCTAAACAAATTATGCTGCTCCAGTCAATTTCGCTGGCGGATGTTATCATTTGCCCTGCTAAAATGCACGGGCTCATGGAACGTTCGACCCTCACGGCTCATGGAGCGTGAGAGCTATTGTCTGTCGAGCAGGACAATTCCTTATGGCTGATGCGAAGTACAAGGTGGAAGTTCAGCAGTCTATGCTTGTTTTTCACAAGGATTTCCGACCCTCACAGCTCATGGAGCGTGAGAGCTATTGTCTGTCGAGCAGTACAATTCTTTATGTCTGATGCGAAGTACAAAATGCTAGTCTCTAGACCGGGAACTGCTCTGATTACTCCGCAATGTATGCTATATTGGCCTAGCTTGTGAGAAAAGGCGATGCTTCTTTCTCTTCCATGCTAACGAAACCGATGCAAGTGTGCCGAAGCTATTCTGCTATCCAGTGTTTCGGCAAGGACCATACTTCATAAAAGAGTGAGAAAATCTGAGTTGGCTCATGCTAAGTCCCGCGTAAGTAACCAAGCCTTTTTGTCGTGAACGCGCACGTACCCAGTCTTAACTACTCTGTTCATGTTGAAGGTGATTTCTTTGTACAGTTATGAAATAGCGCCTCTGAACTCGAACAGCGTTCGGTCAACTTATTGATTTTCAGTGATTCCAGCGCCAGGAAAGGTCAAGATAGCGCCAACAATGAAGGTGTAATCGTATGGTTCCTGCACGAAAATAACTTTGACAATGACATCGAGCCCATATATAATTATGTATTTCACGGTCATATGTGGCATTAAAGAACCATTACACTATAGTTTAGAAATTTTGGTTAAAATAGCTATGATTAGCTCAATATTCAAGCATCACTGACGTTAAATGTGCTAACGGAACGATGTCACCGAGCCCAGCTCGACCACATTCTCTAGCGCAGCCAATGGCTGTTCTGAACGCGAGGGCACCACAAGTGATGCAACGGTTTGACAAACAGATCTGATCAGTCCTTTGGCGACCATAGTCTGTGTAACATTTCGCTCAAGGCGGCTGCACGAATGTTCGTATCGTAAAAACGGATAAAATATTTCAGAAGGTATTCATAGACACCTTTTCTTCTGTCATATCCAGGATAAAAAATAGCACGGCGAGAAGATTTTTAAATTCTTTATTTAATAGTTGACGTGATCGTCAATATCAGTAGAAATAGCCTCTCATCAATACGAAACATCGATGCAGCACTGCCACATAATGATTTAATTATTCATGTCTATAAATTGGCTGTAAAAGAACACAAGGCTCTATATTCTTTGTGATGAAATACACTGCGTCCATATAAATGTACGCGTTAAAGTTAAGCAACATAGGTAACAAAATAACTTTAATTAGCAAAGACAATTATCACTTTGAATAAACAAATTCAGGCATTCCTCAATTAAGCATAAATGCAGCTTAAATTACAATACTAATATAACACAAGGGAAAACCCCCCTGTAGATAAATAGGCAAACTAACAAATTATATCTGCCTTACCGACAAACAGAGTGACCTTCCAGAGACGAGGCGTGGAGCAATCGAAACGCATCCAGGTTGCTTAGACAACGCATACTTGCGCCGTTGACACTCGTCAAATAATCGTTAACTGCCAGACCTCTTTGATGAAGCACTGCCATACCGAGATCCGGCCCGGATGCTCCTTTGAGCACTCCGACATTCTTTCTATAAATTTCAGAAGCAGTATCATGTAATTTTTCTGTATCAGCAGAAGCAGACGCATTTGCAGTAGCCCCGTGACCTGACAACTGTAAATCTTTAATATCACTATATTCATCTTGTCCGTGAACCGCCAAATTAGGCATATGTGAAATCGCATGAGCCTGCAAGGACAACAGATTTCGGCGTTCATCCATAGGAAGGCTTTGAAGATGTGCATACCTTTCAATCGCACCACCACAGAGAATCAGCGTGACACGACATCCGTCAACACCTCTTGCGCAAAGTGCATCTAATTTTATGCCTACACGTATGTACAAATAAACGAATATATCAAATCAATGTAGTTAAAGCAGACACAATCATATTGTATATTTCCCGCGAAAATCAATCTTAACAAAAGTTAAGCTGATACGCCTAAAATAACAGAAGTACAAAATACGCTGACAATGTCGATCTATAAGTGACAAAATAAGGCAAGTTCAAGACATCTAGTCGTAAAATAATGCATCTATATGAGATTCAAGCCAACATCGGACGTATTCGCCTCTGCTAAGATTTCTGGATATACAAAACCGGTAGCAGCCGACTTTAGAAAGTTAATCAAACCACACTTGCATCGTACATAAATTTCTCTATGCAATACGACTGCAGTGTAACCATACTAACTTTTTCTCCTTGCCTAAATCGAGCTACAATCTGTCTATCCACTTCACTTCATAAATCGCTATTTCTATTGCATTTGAAAGTAAACTCAAAGGCAACATCTTATGAGCATACACGTAATGCTTAAATTACTATATTTTTTCGTTCTATTTGCTAACCGTCTAGTTGGTGGGCCTATGCAGGTTGATCGACAAATTATACATGCATATGAATGAATAATATTTTAAGTCGTCCGGAATGGCTGTTTTACTCCAACGGCTTATAAAAACTACTGCGCTACCTCAAATACAATGCTTCGCTGCATTAAATGGGCCTCGTAACGCTGCTTCTATATTTTCCCTGTTAGGCGGAAAACAGCATTCAATTTAAATGACATTTTAAATTCCGTATTGTATTAGTAAATCCTGGCGCATACTTTCATCGGATATTTTCTTTAACATGCCTAACAGATTCAAATCCAGAAATTAGTTAGCAATTTATGAAGCGATGTGGAAAAACAAATTGAAGTCAGACTTATACAAGCAGAAAATAGAATGTACGGACGTTGAGCGAGAACAAGAAGAGATGCAAGGCAATAACTGGATGGCCATCGCTTTCCCACTCACTCCTAGTTTCAAATTTCTGTGTGTTTGCCTTTGGCAGATCATTAGACATGGTCATTCGTGTATACTTGAGGTGAAAATTAAAAAGAAATACTTCTTCTATCCAATATTGCATAATTTTATCTTTGTACAAGAAAACGACACAAAAATTTTATAAAAGCTCACAAATTGGAGAAAATCAATCAATAAGCTGGATAAACTAATTGTGTAAAAGTGCACAGAGAAAATTTATTATAACAAAAGCATTGTCGCTAAAGTATTACACAATTACGCTTTGCGGATTGATACGCACAAGACAGCTTGCCCCTGTGAAAAGTCGAAGCGTGGCAGTAAGCATGACTGACGGTATTTTTTCTATGTTGGGATTGATTAAATACAATGGGATTTCTATTTATATCAAGTTCGTAATCCTGACTGGAATAAATGTTATCACCACCAAATGCAATTAATGATTGCATAATAGTATAACCTATATACCTTTGTAGAAAGCCGCAAAACGTTAATGTTCGTGACTGCATAGGAAACGTGCAGCCTACATTACCAGTCTGCTGGAGGTCAAAGACACATTTCTAATTCTGTTTTCCTTATATATGCATTGCAGTTTGATCCTCGATAGTCAGTTTGCTGTCGCATTCTGAAGATGATCATTGAAAGTGTGTATTACTGACGGCAGTTTTTCTACATTGTGCGACGGTTTACATACAAAGGAATTGATGCTTATTTCAAGCTCAAAAACTCGATTTTAAGAATACAAAAATTTCGTTCTGAGAGATATCAATTAATGGTCAATTCACGTTTTATGTCCTAGTTAAATAGCTAGTTCACATACTCTAATGTAACCTAAAGCAAAAGTAAATTATTTAGTATCTGCACCATTCCAATTTGTAACAAGAATTAAAGGCCAAAATACTAATATAGCTGTATTATTATGTTAGGCCTTAAGTTAAAAATTCTCTAATTGAGGAAACTAGACATTATAATTAAAGCAGTGGACCCAAACCTATTATCCTCTTCGGTCCCAGGTCATAAGAAAAATCATTTTTGTTATGCACGAAAGATAAAAACATTCGTTTTAATTCATAAACTTATAAACGCGTGGTTAATGTGACACTGGAGAGCCCATTATCTCCTGTTAGCGAAAATGTATTGATCCATCTAGAGAACACATTACTGAAGGAGGACGACAGCAAGTTTTGTAAAGATATACGTTATGTTGATGACATTTTCCTTGTTCATGAAAACAGATCGCAAACACGAACACTGTTTCAAAGTTTGAACAAAAAGCATTAAAAAAATTGGTTTCAAGTCAGAATACGAGAAAGACGATTTTCTACCGTTCTTGTATGTACCACTAAAGAAAGGTGCTAATAGTAAATTTAAAATGTTAATTTTATATATATATATATATATATATATATATATATTAGTTCCCCTCCACAAACAGTATCTACTGCGTCAGTACGTGTGACTGACCGTAGTTTTGCTATGTTGTTCGACTACTGGTTAAATACAATGGGCTTGGTGTTTACTTCAGCTCGCAAAGAGTTCAAATAATTTTAAATAAACCATTTTTGCAAGGAAATTTCTTTCTTTTAAGGCACAAACATGGAGGGAAAGTTTAGACGTAAATATGTGGTTCAGACACAGTTTTAAACACTACACAGAATACACTTCAGGCGGTGGAATATCTGCTTACCTAAAGGCAATCCATTCAGCGGAATGTCAACCGTCAATTCTTTAGCAGCGTCAACTGCCGGCACATCTAAATCAGCCATATGCAGATGAGCCTCAGACGGGCGTAAGTCTGCAGCATTATGATCCAGAGGCTAAAATCATATTTATATTTAAAAAAATAGCAATTAAGAAAAGGTAAAAATTGGCTACTTTAACTTTTGAGTAAGGAAATCGGCATATTAGACTAACTGAATAAGTGTGGCAGTTATTCACCATGTCATTTTTACACCTGAGATAAATGGCAGCGCAAATTGTATTCAAGACAACTGTCATTATTAAGCTGGCTTGCTAAAAAAAAATTGCCCGGCGCACAACATGTACACAATTAGCGGCGTTCATTTGTCTGACAAAAACTGAAAAATAAGCCGCATTATAAAGAGAGAAAACAAAGACATGATATCGGGTTACCAGCATTCACGGACAAGTTCGAGCTCAGCTAGTTTCGATGGTCTAGTAGCTAAGCAGTGCGTTGCTCGTTCGAGCTTTATTGGAAGTCCTGTCAGCCACAGCGGAGTCGTTTTTTAGGAAGGACTCTGTGATCATTTAGATCAATGGATATTCAAACGGACTATTCAAATTCCTGTGAATGACAGCTTGATTCGTTCAATAAACTTGAAAATAGCCTATCTTATTCAGATAATTTTACAAGATCAAAATCTTCTTCCCTTATGTTCGCAGAAGAGGATCAAAGAAGGTAAAAAATTTAGCTATTAACCGTACAATGCATAGACGCTACACTTCCTACAATTTTGAAACAGAATAAAACGTACTTATACAAACAGCGCTCTGATGAAGATTTACATACCACGCATGCATAAAAAAAATAATTTTTTTGTTCCCAGAAAATAAGTTCCAGACGAGCCAAAACCAATAAGGTAAAGACACTGGAGCCTGTTCGTGGTTAAATTCCAAGACTCTTACAAATCCAATGCCCTTTTGTTAGTAAACGTATGGTGAAGCGAGATAGAGCGACCGACATCGCAAATAACCGTATCTGGCCACGAGGTTGGTGGTCTAATCCATTGGTGTGGCAACAGTGCTTGGTAAGCTTGATACACAAATGCTTCAATCGGCGTTCGATAAAAAAGTTTGATGATTATGAAATATCAAGAAGCAATCGAATGGAACTGGTCAAAGTTTAACTTTTGTCTCTTGAAGAGCACCTCCTGATGCCCGGCGGGCAATCACCTAAACCAAATCGAGCGAATAAACCGATTGAAAAAGCAATCGATGCGCGCAACAGCCAAATGTAATCATCTCTTTAGTCTACATAGTAAAGAGAATGACCACCAGTATAATTGACTTGAAGACCTTGAGCTTGCTGCTTAGTGAAATAGAGAGTATGGGTTAGAAATATCTGCAAAGTTTGTCCTATGCAGCTGCAGCATGGCTAATACGTCCAGGAATCTCAGCAGAACCCGATCCGTCTGGTGTGACTACGGATCCTAGGTAGACGAATTTATTGACAACTAAAGTCAGGACACAGTTCAACATGGTCTCAAGTTTATTATACAAGTTGAAAAAACTACGGTTTGAGATGCGTTTAGGTTCAAATCTTGCCGGATCGAAACCAATTGAGGAAAGTTATGATTTACCTACATGATCGAGCTAGAGCACGGACTAAGGAAACAAACATGACTAATGTAGCATTTCTTAGAATTAAACGCAAGGTTCTTACAAATTATCGCTGGATCTGTAACATTAAAAACGCTCGCCATTCGTTTGGCGCAAGCGAAATACGTTATCTAGTAAACGAAAATCGTACATTTCATAAGCAAATCTGTTTGTGGTGTAATGAATCAAGCATAAGCAACGACAGCAAAGTATCTGCGGTGAAAACACTTGTCCTTTACTGCTGCATATGTACACGAGAAACTATCATTTAAAGAAACAAACCTAAAACGAATAAGAGTTGCTCCAGAAAGTGGCAGATATCGTCTATATGAAAAGGCCAAACTGAATAACACTCAGAAACGGGGCCACCCTTAACTCTACACATCACATGCACAGGGCCCAGCTAATTTCAACACTGGAGATAAAGCCGCATAACGGGTCTATCTATATCACTCGATAACACAAAACCATCTCACAGTAAAGTTGGCCAACCTAAGACAAGACTAAAGAAGAATAGGACTCTACTAGAAATCTGAAAAAAGATCGCTAAAAAAATAAGATTCTATGTTCTAATTCGCAGATTTTTCCACCCAAATATGTGGTTAGATCGTGCAACTCCATCTGGACGTCAAAGGTCTCACACTGCGCATGTCCAGATCTGTCCCACTTTGCTAGAATAGAGCTGCACTGAGCAATTGAGTAGCGGCCATACGTCAAACTTGGCCTAGGCCAGTACATTTTATGTAGCCTAATTTACTTCTCTAGACAGGGAAACTTATTGGCGGATCTAATATATATATATATATATATATATATATATATATATATTATATTTATTATTCTGGCGTATCTCTGTTAATAGAATAAACATACAAAATAAACAAAAAGTAAATTGAAAACTAACTCACGTGATCATTATAAAACTTCGAAGCGTCATGTTTTTCCTAACATTGATCAGGAAACAAAAAAGCAATGATTATTTGTGTCAAACTAAATATATCTAAGATGAGTAACTACAAATCATACTTACCCAAGTCATATAAGTGTAGGAATAAGACCATACACATACACAGACGTATACACCCATTCATGCACGCATACATTCATGCATACATACATACACACAAACACACATGAGTTCGTTCGTATATACACGAACATGCATTCATACATATACACTCATACATCATTGCATCATCATCATCATCATCATCATCATGCCCAGTCATACAAAAGTCAAAAGTGACTAATGTTTCACTGCCATATAACCATAAGGAGTGAAAAAAGTATATAAATGAAAGCAGAAATAATTATTGAGATTTACGAGAGAGAGAGAGAGAGAGAGAGAGAGAAAGAGGAAAAAAAATACCTAGTTACTATGAGGAAATTTATCGGGAAAACTCACAGAAATGAGGCAAACTAAACCTCTCCACAACACCATTATGGCCAAGGTAGCATTCGGACAAGGCAACATCAGCAATAAAGCTTCCTTGCGGCTTTCACATCAATGCATACGTACATGCGTACATGTATGCAAATATAAAACCATACGGACATGCATACACACACGTGCATACATACAAACATGCATGTATACATACATACATACATACATAAATACCTACGTGCATACGTAAAACACACATTTAAATATACATACATCCACACATACGTACTTACAAACATGCATTCAAACATACATACATGCATACATACATATATACATACATACATACATACATACATACAGACATACATACATACATACATACATACAAACATAAAAACATGCATAAATTCATAAATCTAATATATGATAAATGAACAATATACTCGTAGTTACATACGGAGTATTACAAAGCGTTATATTAGCAAAACAGAGAAGTCACAACATAGTAAACAAGCGAAAAATTCTAGTTATATCATTAATAGTATTTTGCGCATAAATGTAACCCAAAAATTATAATTCGCAGAGGTGATTTCAAGCAGTGAATCGATAGGCAAAGAAAGAACCAAGCTATATCATGATGCTTCAGTTACTCTAAGGAAGCCGTATCGCTCACAGAAGTCCTCGCCAAAAAAATCGGGGAAATTGCAATAAAAAATAATACAGGCGATCAATTTACGAGTCTGATCCGTGAGACGGAATGCTATTGAGTTTGGCCATTGATTTTCATTTCATCAAGATCTGTAGTCTTCTTTAAATATTTCCAATAAGTTCCTTAGATAACGTAAATCACAGGCAAATGGAGATAAATTTAGCTGTTAATTATAACAATATTAATGTCTACATCATATAATAAGAAATGGATGACGAAAACGCATGCACGTACAAGCAAATAGGTGTGGTGCCTAGCTGGATCTTTATGTAGAAAGTTATACAAAGTGGTGTTGAAAATATAATTGAAAAAGATTTTAAACGTCATCACGTATGCAGTGCCTATTGCATAGAAAATTGCTCAGTTCCCCTAAGGAACAGAGTTTAAAACCAACGGGTAATTTCTAAAACTATAGGATTTAACCAAAAAGACGGAGTTGAAAGCACGATGACAACTTTTGCGTGCTAGCTTCTGCATTCTAGAGTAAA
>JAQBSW010006471.1:0-48310 GCA_029291075.1 Eudiplozoon nipponicum | reverse complement strand
TGCAGAATATTATGATTTCCATCTACAGTTGAAACTACTTCGAACGAAACAGGCCATCCTAATAAACAACTAATGCATACACAAACAATATCACCTGTTTTAATAAATTGCCCTTAAAATGTATAAACATTCCTAGTTTAGGGAAGTAAATGGTCTCCATTAATTGTTATTCTTTGGACGCCTCGTTACACTAAATCACGTATTCTTGCATATATATATTCTGAACTATTTGTCAGAAATCAGATTAAAATTACACCAGTTCGTTATCTTACCACGGTCGGAAGTTTGTTAATATACCAATGGTAGACTTCTTTCTTTTTCCAAGTGATTAATCTGTAATTGGACTGAATTCCATAATTACTTGTTTTCGTCTCGTGTATTTGTGATTTATTTCTTCATCAACTAATATCGTGTAAATGTTTTCGCCAATGAGTAATGCTATTCATTCATTCAAGGAGTTTACCTCAGACAATTTTTCATTCATTCCGGTTTCGAAATCAGTGGTGAGTAATGATATAATTAATCGATATAAAATATGTGATTTTACTTGTCTTACTAAGAATTTTAGTTTATCTTTAAAGGATATTATTCCATCCCAGATTAAAATTAAATAGTTTCTCAATTCGAAATCAATTTTTAATTGATGCTGGTTTATTATCCATATAATAGGATCAGCGGTATATGGTGAATGGTCAAATGCAGATTATATATAAGGTAGGGCGAACAAATAATCATTATAGTTCTGCAATACTGCGTTTTGCGTACGAGGTTTGTAGCTTTGCACCAACAGTTTCACAGAGATTCGATTGATCCCAATTTCCCTGCTTATATCTGTTTTTTCTTCGTTCGGGCTGGACGTGTATTCATCCCTTTCTTCCGAAGGCTTCAACATCGTTCATACTAACCACGAAAAGTAGAACTGAGAACAATTACCTGATCTGCGTTAGTCAAAACTCAGGTAATTTCAATTAATCCAGGTTCGCAACAAAGAAGTTCCTTCAAGAAACTGAGAACAATGTTTTTTAGTCAAATCAAGGATAAGGTAGAGAGAGGATGCAACACAATAAAAAGGTAAATAATCTATTTCCTGTTTTGCAACATGTTTCGTTTAAGGATAAGGTAATCATTACTTTTATTTGTAACCAATGCTAGAGAGAATTTGATAAACATTATTAATTTTAGTTTGATTTCCATAGTATTATTTAGGTATATAGCCGGTATCTTTTCCATTACACCTGATTTTCAACATACTAGAGAAATTAATTGAAACATTATGTGTCAACTTTGGAATCATCAATGATTTGAGCAGGAGGGCTATTTGTTGTCGACGCTCCCTGATTTGCATTAGCGCGTTGTTGCTTGTCACTATCAGTTTCGCAAAGATCCAATTGATCCCCATTTCCAAGTACGCATCGATTAGGGCTTCGTTTTGGTTGGGTGCGGATTCGTCCCTTTCTTCCGAAGGCTTCAACATCGTTCATACAAACCACTGAAAAAGAGGTACGATCTAATCATCGTTGAGTTACGTCGTTTCGGTACGATCCTTATGTACCATCCTCAGGCATCTAATAACACATACACAATATAATCCTCACAATATCAAATTTAACCTCGTTCAAATACAGTTCTATTTATATATTTAAAAAAATCTATCGACTTACTAATGGTTTAAACAAAGAATTTGTCTCAGTACTTAAACTCTATATATGTCTAAGCATGGAGCACATAAATATACTTATTCAACAACTAAATATATATATGAATAGATTAAATCGTATATTATATTAGATCGTACCTCATTTCCAGTGGTTAGTATGAACAATGTTGAAGTCTTCATAAGAAAGAGACGAATTTGTACTCAGCCAAAATGAAGCCATAATCGATGCGTACTTGGAATTGAGGATCAATCGGATATTTGCGAATTCAATAAAGTAAGGCAACAACCCGTGAACGCAAATCGCGGAGAGTCGACATATGAAGCTCGCACTGTGCACCAATCACTCAAACGAAGCTGTTTATTGCTTGAGTTACGTTCTCGCAAAATTTATAGTCTCTATATGTCGAGGGCAATTTCCGGTCATTTAATCAGGAGTGGACTAATTTATTAACCACAGCAAAACTTTACATTCAACAACGCAACTAAAATTTCATTTATTTAATTGTAATAAAAATATTTAAGTTTGAAATTGTCTCCTCTTTCCTGGTTCTATTGCATTGTATGGACCCTCTCGATTTTCTTGATACTTGCGCTAATCTGTATTCTGCTAATCAAAAACGAACAAAATTGCATAATTAGACAGACAACGGTAAAATATATGCAATAGGCGCATTCACCGGCGAAATGAATGTGTTGCTAGATTCTCAATAAATTGTGCCCTGGCTCAAATCCCGGCTACGGAAATTCTAGCAAGTACTTGCTGAGTGTCAAATAAATACCAAGCTGGTCTCCTTGATGAATTTCATTTGACACACCAGGCAATGCATAGCTTACAAATGTTTGTATATATATGTGTGTGCATAATCTTTGTACAGGCGAGTGAATTCTCTGTTTATCGGTGTAATGTTGCATTTCAAATTACTAATCTATTGCTTGGTTGTATATAAAGCAGACTTTTGCTCATTTGGACGAATGTTTCTCCCCCGTGTTTTGTCCGTCATGTCGAATAGTTAATGATTTATGCCCCATAATAGCCAAAAAAGGCATCAAGGTTTAATAATTAGTGGCTCGTCTAACTGTACAATTTTTGTCGATGGTATTTGTGCCGTTTTTGTGGATGCTCAACAGGATTACCTAAATCAAGCTTGCGATTTTTATATGAACACCTGAACCATTATGTGCTTACATTTTTCAGTATAAACTAAGCATTTTATAATGTAGACGGGTGCCCTAACCACTGAGACACCTCGTCGCACAATACACATATCTTTAATTTATATACTAAATCATATCTCTTGGTTCGTCTTTCCTTTAGGTGAAGCCTATATGGAATCCCTTTAGACCAACTTACCATCCACAATCTCTCATTATAGAACAGACTCCACTCAAAGTGTGTAAATGTTATGGAATTGAATTCTTTTGTAATAAAATATAGGTTGCTCAATAGGACAGTTGTTAATGTTTGTCCAAAGGCTAATCATGTTTGTCTGGATACGATAATATTATTGCTGCGTCTTTTAGTAGCCAATCGAATGCAGTTTTATTATAGGAAAACATTGATATTTTGAAATCTAAAGATTGTTCGTCTTTACAAGAGTAGAATTCACATTGAATTTAGGGCTTTTTCTATTCTCTTCATATATGCTTCTGTGAATATTGAATATTAAATTTCTTGTTCTGACAGCCCGAGCAACCAATGTTCCTTTCGTAATATTGCAGATGGTTTGGGGTCAATACTAGCACAGTATTTATGCAGGTGATATAATCCTGAATATTGATATTTTACTATTCCCAATTTATAACTAAAAGTGGCATCATACTAGAAAAAGGAAATTTTCCTAATATGAAATACTTTATGTAAAATTCTTCAGAGGTACAGTTCTTTTAAATGTTAATTCTGAGTTAAGTTGAACCAAATTAGCTTTGTTAATGCTTTAGTTGCTCCAAAGTTAACTATGGCTAATATCTCTACAATCTCGTATGAATATTTGAATGTTTTTCCATATGTCCTTGTTAGGTAATAGTGTTTCAAACGAATCGTGTTTTTGGTAGCAAGTAGACCTTTAATTGTTAACTACGCATCATTCGAAGATTTCGTTTTTGAATAATTTGGTGCTGTTTCACGTTTCTGAATAAGATAGCATATTTTAAGACTGTGCTTCAGTTTCATATTTTTTCAGTTATATCATGCTTAGTTGCCTTTTATCAATAAAAAAATTTCGTAATTTAAAGTTGAAGTTAATCATAATTTGAGTTAACCCTCAATATCACCACATTTTTGGTCTTATAAACAATTTTAGTTATCAAGTATTTTTTGAAATTTGATTGCGGAGTGCCAGCTTCATATTTTCCAATGCCGCGTTTTGCTTACGCGGCTAGTAGCTTTGCACGGACAGTTTCACAAAGATCCAATTTATCACAATTTCCAACTTCGTTTTGTCTTCGATCGGGCTGAGTTTGTATTCGTCCCAATGGAAATGCGGTTTGTTTACTAGCGAGGTTACCACATTTGCTTAAATCTGCTACTGTGAGTATTGTGCTGTGGATATAAGTAGACAAATTGGGCTGAAGATGGAAAGGGGATTCACTTTCCGAAACGTCGCCAATAAACAAAGATGTGATAAAACCGCATTTCCATTGGGACGAATACAAACTCAGCCCGATCGAAGACAAAACGAAATTGGAAATTTTGATCAATCGGATCTTTGTGAAACTGTTCGTGCAAAGCTACTACCCGTGTACGCAAAACGCAGAATTGGAAAATTGTACTTATCGCTAATATTAAAATTTTTGTCCTTAGTGGTATTGTTATTCTACATTTTAATAAGGTGTTTAATCTTTAATTTCCTGTCGGTATGTATTACGTTTGGTACCTTGAATTTGTTGAGTTAACGAAAAGTGAAATTTGTCGTTTGCCTTCTGTTTCTAGCTTATTTTCATGCTTTTTCAGATCCTCGTTGTTAGTTTCGGCAGAGCCTTGTTTCGCGTTCAAGTTCACTTGCCGGGATATATATTCGCTTGTTATAATTTGAAGATGCCTGTTAAAATATGAGTGTTTTCAACTTGATACATATACTCAAATGTTAATTCTTTATATTGATACGAATAATATAAAAGAAAATTTACAAATGTTCTACTTCATATACTAACCGTAAAACTAATTTGATAGTTAATGAATTACAGAGCATTAATCTTTCGCTCGGGCAACCCTTATTTAACAGAGGACGAGAAAAAATATTCACATCAAGTTTAAAGACGTGAGATAAATACCAATCCAATTTAATTTAATCAGTCGCACAGATAGTCAAATGTACTGACGCAATTCGACGGTATACTGAGTAACGATAACCAGGGCATTGCAAGTTATTGATAATCAGAGATTCGACTCTGAACCAAAATTTTCCCATATACAAGTGCAAGCTATTGATAATCAGAGATTCGACTCTGAACCAAAATTTTCCCATATACAAGTGCAAGCTATTGATAATCAGAGATTCGACTCTGAACCAAAATTTTCCCATATACAAGTGCAAGCTATTGATAATCAGAGATTCGACTCTGAACCAAAATTTTCCCATATACAAGTGCAAGCTATTGATAATCAGAGATTTGACGCTGAACCAAAATTGTCCCATATACAAGTGCAAGCTATTGATAATCAGAGATTCGACTCTGAATTAAAATTTTCCCAAATACAATATTCTTGACTAAAAATACTAACGGCAAAATTGTTATACGAACACGAATATAAGGGTTTGTGGGTGAGGACGACCAAACTGAATGTCAAATCTAAGTCAACATGTTTAGAAAATTAAACGAACAGGGGTTGGGCGGGTGGTGTTAACAATTACTTTAATCAATATTACGATCTTGATATGAAAACCTGGCCCATTATATAAACACATTTGTCAGTATAAACTAAGTATTCTATAGTATTGAAAAAGCAGTTTTTCGAATAGACCGGGTTCGAGCCTTGTTCGCGGTAATTTCTGGACAATACGTGATAAATTCCAAATAATGACGAAACCGGTCTACTGGATGAATTTCCTTTTCTACACCCCACAATATTTAGTTTATACTGACAATTGTATGTGCATAATGGGCCAGGTGTTTATATCTAGATCGCAACCTTGATTCAAATAAGGGTCAAAACATATTGCTGATCTCAGATGTTTGCTCTTGATGACAATTGTAAAATGCGCTTCACGATGTAGCTTACCATAAATAAACGCCTCCCGCTGAATAAAAAATATTTAAATGTCAATTTGATCAACCAGAAAAAAATTATATTTCTAATACCGTTTGCCCATATCTGAAAATACTTATTTAGCTTTCCAGCCAAGAACAATGTATACGAGACTATTGTGAGAGCCGCATATCTAATTTTGCTTTCCATAAATATGCAATGCGGTTCGATCCCCGCTAGTCAGTTTTCTGTCGTAAACTGATGATGATCATGGAAGATCGAAACGCGTCAGTGCGTGCGACTGGCGGTAGTCTTGCTGCATTAATCGACGACTGGTTCAATAAAATTTGATTGGTGTTTACTTTAAGCTCGCAAGCTTCATTTATGCTTAATTACTTATTATTACTTATTAACCTGTTCGTAATCTATATGCCAAAATAGTTTGGTACATGTTAGTGGTTACTATGAGTAGGCATTACTATTAATATGAATTCTTTGACAACGTATATTCCTAATTTTATTTTTTCTTATAAGTCAATATTACATTTTAGGTGAAATGGAGATTTTACCGAAAAATGCGAAGATTATCTATGAAGTATTATTTTATAATTTATTTGTCAAAAATTATGTTTGGGCTTAAAAGGATTAGGAAAATTTGTAAACTACATCCTCATCGTTGATTTGCAGGTATACACTAATGATTTGAAAATTTTAAAAAAATTATCCTACTTCGGATTTGACCGCATTTTTCTTGTGCGGGACAATTGTTAGCACTCATAGGTCGGCAAAATCTTGAACCTTTTATCTTTTCAGATGATGTAATCTTTGGCCTCAGTTGATGGGTTCTCACTTGTCCCTTCTCCTTTAAGCCTTCAATTAGCTGATTGTCTGAAAGCGCTTTAGGATCAAGATCCGCCATTGATCTTTTACAAATATTTCGAGACGTTATTTCCAGTCTCATCTTCAGTGTTGACACAATACGCACAGGAGTAAAACACAACTTGTGGCAAATGTGTTATCCTCATTCAAGACAGATATATTTATATATATTTTAATTGTCTTCATAATATCCGGTCTTCATACCTAGTCTCTAATACTCAAATGTATACAATGGCGGATCTTGATCCTAAAGCGCTTTCAGACAATCAGCTAATTGAAGGCTTAAAGGAGAAGGGACAAGTGAGAACCCATCAACTGAGGCCAAAGATTACATCATATGAAAAGATAAAAGGTTCAAGATTTTGCCGACCTATGAGTGCTAACAATTGTCCCGCACAAGAAAAATGCGGTCAAATCCGAAACGAAAAGGACAGCACTGAGAACCAAAATAATACATCTTTTAAAATGTACTTAAATTATCCTACTTGTTGTGGAGAATTACAATTTATGCAATTTTGTATTAGGTGTTCCACACCATAATGATAGGAACGTATGATCTCGTGCATATTTGGTTTTTGCTTACTCGCGACTCATCAGTAGGAGCCGGTATTAAACCCTTTCCCCACTATATATTTGGGTGATGAATGTGGTAAAATCGGACGGAAAATCTCTTATACGAATATGTATACCAGCAGTAGTAAAACTAACTTCATATAAAGTTTTCGATAATACGACTTCTAAGCCAACTAACAGTATATAATACCAACAATATGGCTATTGTGTCAGTACCTCATACCAACATTAAGTTGCCTAAACAGTACATGATCCCAATACTATGGTTTCCGATTCGGAACATAGTAACAACACTTTGGCATTCTAGTTATGCTAAATTTCTGCAAAATTGACTATTATAACTAATTCTGAACACCTGTTGCTTCAGCAAATATATAAAATTTTGAAATGAATACCGAAGAGTGGGGCAAATATAGTGATTATTCATGTTTGCGATTCCTATGCATAAACTCATTGAGGCAAGCGTTTTGTACTGATTAATTAGAGCCGGAACTATTCGCCAATCCTTTAATGTAGGACATTTGAACGCCTCAATCTTCTATGAAATTGTGTATTAAAACAAAATTGGTATCAGATTCAAATAAAGACATTCACAGAGAAACAACAATTCGAGCGCACTATAGATAAAATTTCACCACTCGTGCAAATTATATGCTTCTAATGACACGCCGAAAGCCGCAAATTAATTATGCTCGTGAATAAGTTGAATTTTAGCCACTAAAATTCCAGTCAAGTACAATGTATGCAGAAAGTATGCACGAAACGAATGTGTCTGAGATTATACTTTCCTTTCATGCTGTCTTTGGTTTATCCTTCTGGTCACAACTGAACTAATTTGTTACCAGGTTCGCAACACCTAATACATACTTGAATGTATGCAGATGTTCAAGGGATGAGATCCGCATCTATGACATTTCTGCACCTTCAATATACATTGCGGTTTGATTCTCATTAGCTAGTCCATCGTTTTTTTGTAAAGATTAACATGTAATTATGTATTAGGTGTTGCGCACCTAGTAAAAAAATAAGTTCAATCACGACCAAAGGATAAACCAAAGTCAGCATAAACGAAAAGTATAATCTCGTGCCCATTCGTTTCGTGCTTACTGGCGACTCATCAGTTGGAGCCGGTATTACGCCCCTTTCCCACTATATATTAGGGTGTGGATATGTGGGATAATAGGACACACACATTCCTAACCAAATATATAGTGGGTAAAGGGCGTAATACCGGCTCCTACTGATGAGTCGCTAGTAAGCACGAAACGAATGTGCACGAGATTATACTTTTCGTTTATGCTGTCTTTTTTTTATTCTCCAGGTCATAATTGAACTAATCTGTTACTATGTGCGCAACACCTAATACATTATTTGATGAAGTATCTCTGTATGCCGATGATGGCCAATTCAGTTGAGAAATGTTAGTAGGTTTGACTGTCGATCATTTGGCTTTGTTGGGCGACTATTTAAAAAATGTGTTTCTTAAATCTACAAACTTATTCCACAATAAGCTAATTGAAGGTTTAAAGAAGAAGGGACAAGTGAGAACCCATCAATTGAGGCCAAAAATTACACCATCTGAATATGAAAAAAGTTCAAGATTTTACCGACCAATGAGTGCTATCAATTTTCCCGCACAAGAAAAATGCGGTCAAATCCACAACAAGAAGGACAGCACTGAGCAAACAAATGCATCTTTCAACATCTACAGGTAGTCCGATGTCTGCTCTTTATTTTGTATTTTGCGAGGCTAGTTGATAGATTAGGTCTAAAGCGATGTCACGTAGGCTCCAACTGAAGTAAAGGCTAACCAAAAACATAAACTTGCATATAACTGTAAACAATTTGTAATGTGCACAGTGTGGCACATTGGACAGAGCCACAGACTTTGAAGCAAATGCGACCTGGTTCGAGCCTCGTTCTCGGAAAAGATACGGAAATTACATGAATAGTTCCGAATACGGCCGAAACGGGTATACTTGAAAAATTGCCTTTGTTATCTTATACAATTCCTAAATTATACTGACAGTATATTATTCTAGTGTAATGTTGTGTAAGTGTGTCATTATTAGGTCCTAAATGGACTAAGATTTTACTAAGCTCATCAATCCTAATACACAGTTTCATATATACTGATTCCCTCCATATGTATATGTATGTATGTATGTAATAATATTTATTATATATTGGACCGCATACATCGGATTTAAATGTTTGCAATTATGTATTGGATATTGCCTACCTAATAAATCATTAGTTCAAATGGAACCAGAACGATACATCGAAGTCAGAATGAACAAGAGGTATAATCCTGTGTACACATGCGTTTTGTTCTTACACCCGACTCGTCGGTAGGAGCCGCACTATGCCAGAAAACCATTATAAGTTCAACCTTCAACATACGAATGTGTATCTAAAAGGTAATTGAGTAAATTTCAGATAAAATTTATGAAAATGCGACATCACGGTCAACTCTCAACTTATAATATCTGCATAACCTGTATAGGGCATGAAAATAATATCAAAATCCCGAGTCCCTACAAGTTACCAACACGATGGATTTCTGGATAGACTAAATTTCACCAAAATGAAGAATTACGACAACTTCTGAAATTATTTGCTAGCTTGAAGTAAACACCAATCCCATTGTATTTAACCAGTCGTCGAACAACATAACAAAACTAACGCCAGTCGCAACGACTGGTTAAATACAATGGGATTGGTGTTTACTTCAAACTCGCAAACTTGACTTAAATAATTTTTACCACCATCCGCGCAATCAATTTTTGTGTAATTGTATAACCTCTAAAATTCCTACATTTTGAACTTAATCGATATAATTATTATAATCAAGGTTGCGGTCTTGATATAAACACCTGACCCATTAATTACTTACATATGTCAGTATAAACTTACTTGATGAGTTCCCAATAAGAACGAAACCGGTCTACTGGATGAATTGCCTTTTCTACACTATACAATTCTTAGTTTATACTGACATATGTAAGTAATTAATGCGTCAGGTGCTTATATCAAGACCGCAACCTTGATTATAATAATTGTTATCACCACCCGCGCAACCAATGTTCGTTTAATTATATTAATCGATATAAGTTGTCATATTTCGCGGTAATCGCGACATCAGTTAACTACATGTATAATAGGCAATATAAATAAACAATAATTGGCTTCCCCGGTGGTGGTAACAATTCTTAAAATAAAGTTTGCGAGCTGGAAGTAAGCACCAATCCCATTGTATTTAACCAGTCGTCGAACAAAATAGCGACTGGCAGTAGTTGTGCTCTGTTATTCGACGACTGGTTAAACATAATGGGATTGGTGTTTACTACAAGCGCGCAAACTTGATTTAATGTATATATATATAATTTACTGCGGGCCCAAAAAAAATTATTTAAAAAAGAACCAGAAATATATAGTCAGATTTAACGTAGTGATAATCTCGTGTACAAATGCATTTCGTGCTTACACGCGACTCATCAGTAGGAGTCGATACTGCGCCCATTACCCACATTCTTTGCTGAAATATATAATGGGTATAGGGCGTTGCACCGTATCCTACTGATTAGTCGCTATTAAGCACGAAACGCATGTGTACACCATCTGTTTTTCCTGCTGACTTTGATTTATCCTTCTTGTCCTGTATGAAATAATTTATTACTGGATACACAATACATAAAAACTCTTCGCAACAAACAATATATAAAAATTAGCGGAAGTTTGAAATGAACTTTAAATTTCCTGCAATACACGACACCAGTTTGTAAAATGTAGTTACAAGACTTTCAATCGAATGTACTCAAGTTCAAATCTCGGCCGAAACAATTGTGACTACATCATAAGGATAAATTTGGCTTTATAGATAGATATCATTTGCCATTTTATGACCGTTTAGTTAATACTAACAATCTCTCTCTCTCTCTCTATATATATATATATATATATATATATATATATCGAGTTACTTTTGATATAATTTTTTATTTATTTACGGAGACCATTTTAACGCCTTACAGAAGAACGATGCAAGTCTCACTTGTATGGCCGACTTTCGCAGTCTTATAAAACCAATTATCAACTGTAATTCGCTGCAGATTCAATCATTCTCACTTGCGACAATTTAACGCATATGAGTCATTGCTTATAGCATTGTTGTAAGTAGTAATAAGGCATTTAAGGCTAGCGTTTCGTTTTCTATTTGACTAATCCTTTTTTAGGTTTCTCTGATCTTATCATAAAACGTATTCTTTGTGCTTTGTCTCTTAAGGAAAAAACTGTTTGGCAATTCAGGAAGACATCATGTGTTTCTTCTAGTTTCTCATACATGTGAAATGTCACGTTTTAGCATAAAATGTTAATAGAAGATTGGTAACAGATAATCATGCGTGAAGGAACCAATTTGTGAAGAAGGGTATTCTGAAAGCTGAAAGCTGTAGGTGTGATTTCTGTTTGATTGCAACTTTCAATTTGGAACGGTATTCCTTTCAACTAGGGCCGCGCAAAAATACAGATGGGTAATGAAAAACAACATTCGTAAGCCCCCTCCCCTCAAAACACACACGCATGCGAACACAACAAAAATTAGGCTTTAATCGCTTTTTCGCAAAGTCTACGATTCCTCTGCGTGCCATTTCAGAACTGGATAACACGAAAAATTAGCACATTCGAGTATCAATTGATCTATTTATAAATGCGTCAAATTGTTAATCAAATTCGCTATCAATATTTATGTATATTACTTTATTACATGCCTGTATGTAATCACGTTTTCTTGGTGTATATTGTCCGTATTTAGAAGTTTACATATGTGTAAACAAGTTTTCATACATGTTTATTTTCTTCTGTTTGTAGTATGTAGGTTTTACATTGCATAGAATTCTATTCATATCTATAAATATATATATAAGTATTTATGTGCTGTTTTATACGTTTGTATGTGGTTATATAAGAAAAAAATTTCAATGTTAGTGTGTCGTATATTGGCTCTAAACATACATAAAATCTACCACATAATGTCTGTGTAACATTAATTGTTACGATGGATCGTATAATTTAACTTTAAATCATAAAACATCAAATCTAAACATGTCAGATAAAAAGTGGCAAATCAACATGTGATGATAGCATTGCACATACATTTAAGTTTCACTGGAGCCCACTTCTAAATGTCCGTTTTACCATTAAGTATTCCGACACCCTTATTCTTTTCAATTTGAAACTTCAAGCGGCATTATTAATTAAAGAAAACTTCAATTTTATAGATGAATTTTAAAAATGTAATCAACTTAATGCCCTCTGCATTACATTACGATTTGCGAAAAAATTTGCATACGATTAATGATTAATGCAAATAACGAGTTATCTATGCAGAAATTTAAAATAGTGTTTAAAAAATAATAGGTCGGTATAAAACGAGACTAGAATAGTAGTAATGATAAACTAATGACTAAAGAGGAAGAAAGATTGATCTGCAGTATTTATTTTATTCAAAGATAGTGCATATGTAAGCTGTCGCTATAAAATAAACATCTAATAAGATACTGAACGCAATTTTTAAACAAGACTGGTTTCCTTCTTATTGGGCACGCACCAGCGGTTTCCAGAATTTCACCGGTTGGGATTTGAACCCGTAGAATTTGGATCAGAATCAGGCAAGTCACATTCAACGCCAACGAGGTCGTGTATGGCAGGCATATTTAAATAATATAAAAAACATTTATTTTGTTCGGCCTTTCAGGTGGGTCCATTGCCGTATTACTATAATCAAGGTTGCTATCTTGATATAAGCACCTGACCCATTAATCACTTATATATATATATCAGTATAATCAAAGAATTCTATAGTGTAAAAAAGGCAAATCATCCAGTAGACCGGTCTCGTTCGTATTGTGAACTCATCAGGTACTGACCTGAATTTTCCGCGGCTAGAGCTCGAACCTGAGCACGTCTGCTTGAAAATCTTTGGCTCTAACCACTGAGCCACCCTGCCGCACACTTTATCCAAGACAGGTTACCTCAGTGCTTAGAGTACCAGATTCCGAAACGGACGTGCTCAGATACAACCTCTGGCCGCATTAAACTCTGGCCAATACGTGGTATGTTGTTCTGTAGTTGAATGTTTGCGAAATTGTTACGCACAAAGACCTGAATATTCAGTTGTTTCTAAATTTAGTAGCAAAAGCATACTATCAAAGAGTGAATGTTTGTGTCTGCATAGAAATTTTGCAGCCGACATTACCAGTCAAGTTCAATGTATTCTTTAAATCAAATTTGCGAGCTTGAAGTAAACACCAAACCCATTTAATTTAACCAGTCGTTGAACAACATAACAAAACTACCGCATCCGCAACGCACCGATGCGTTTCGACCTTCCATGATCATCATCAGAGTACGACGGCAAACTGACTATCGAGGATGAAACCGCATTGAATAAATATGGTTAATTAAATGGGATTGGTGTTCACTTTAAGCTCGCAAACTTGATTTAAAGAATTATCAAATTTCATTCTTGCAAAAAGACTTCTAAGTCTTTTTGCAAGAATGAAATTTTTGATGTTTTTGCCGACAATGATCAAATTATTTAACAAATACGTTAAGGTATGTGAGATACATTCGTCATGACATAGTTTAGTATTTCAACTTATTACTGTTCCCAAATCCCTAATCCACCATTTGAAAGTGAACTACAACTATTTGGAAAAAATACTTGGTTTTTCAATTGCGAATGTTCACGTATCTTTACGAGAATTAGCAATAGACAAAAATGACTAGATCTCTGTTATCTATTTTTCACAACTTGTGAGCCAATTAATGAAAAAGCGGAATGTCAATAAAAGCTTCTAAATTAACTTTTGGTTCGATCAGTAAATTGAATAATAAATGGATATATTGCAAATCGCAACTGCATGAAGAATATGTTTATTTAATTAAACAGGAAGAGAGATATAATGCATTATAAATAAAAAGGTAGTTAGTTATAAAGTTTTTTTTTGGATATTTGATCATTAAAAAAAACCAGATACATATTCGATTGGTCAGATACGGTAATGAATAATTGGATAATAAGAAAATACCATAACATGATAGGTGGAAAAATGTTTAGTTGGATGGAAAGCCAGATATATATTTATATATAGTAAAACATAGATAGATTGGTAGATAGCTAAATAAATCAATTGATAAGTATATATATAAATATATATATATATATATATATATATATATATCTTGAAATATAGGTATAGATACATGTATCAATATATATATATATATATATATATGAGAGAGAGAGAGAGAGAGATATGTGGATAGAAAGTTTTAAGGATAGATAGTCAGATAGATTCATTAGGGATACATAGATACGTAGGTTGATATATAGATAGACAGTCAGGCATATATAGGTATATTTAGATGGGAAAATAGATAGTTAAGCAGAAATTCAAATGTATGTATATAGAAAATATATTTATTTAGATATATAAATATACATATATAGATAGCTCGAGAGATAGATGGGTAGGAATAAGAAAAAATAAATGTATAAGTATATATATACAGATGGATAAATTAAATAAATAGATAGACGTATGGACAGGAAGATTAGAATATACATGTATGTTGATTGGTAGAAAGGTAAATGGAGATTGATAAATAAACAGATAAATATATATTTTTTAGATAGGAAGAATAATAGAAATAAGAGCAGACAACAGGCAGGACGATAGATAGATAGTTATATATATATATATATATATATATATATATATATATATATTCGTTTATATGAATATAATAGAAAGATTATTAGATCAAACGATGCGTAGATTGGTTGCGTGATCGATAGGTAGATACAGGGATGAATGGATAGGTAGTTCGATTTTACGTTGGATGAACCCCTGCTGATACCAAAACAGGACCACATTAGTTGAAAACTGTGGGAAATGTGTCGTGTTGTTAGAAGTCATTGTTTTTAAAAACTTTTAATTTAGTGTTATCTGAAACTGTCTCAGCTTCCAGTATTTCGTTACGCATAAATGGCCAAATGTATTCTAGCACATAATACAAATGTTAACTAAATGAGAAACAACAAAATAAAGAAATCTGACAGCGTTGTATTACAAAATGTGGTACGAAGTATTTTTCAACTTTTCTTTCTGCGTAGAAATAGTTTTATTGGCCTGGGTGATTATACGTTAAGTTATTTCACATATTATTAATATTAGGTTTTATAGAATGAAACAAACATTTATTACGCAGGTGGTGTTTACAATTATTCAAATCATGGAGTTGCGAGCTTGAAATAGACTCAAATCAAATTATGAAGTCAACATTGAATAAGGTAGCAAAGGGCATTCGACCACTAGACCGATTTCGTCCTTATTGGGGACGCATCAAGTACTGACTAGAATTTTATCGCAAACAGGTCTCGAACAGCTGCACTTGTTTTCGAGTCTGTGGCTATCCACTGCGCCAGCCTGCCGCCCCATGTGCGCTAATGCCTCAAAACTGGAAACCTGCCGCATTTAATTTTTTTTAAAATTGTGTAACTTGCAAAAATTGATGAGCTTAAAGATAATTCTGTTCAACTTTGAGTACCTTGTGACCAGGATTGCGGGTAAATTAATTTGTACTATAAGTTTAAGGTTTCGGATCAAAATAAAAAATTGGTTGCGCGGCAACCAATGTTCGTTTAATAATGTAAATGCTCATCTCAATACAACTTCCCTATGTAGTGTTGTGTCTGTTCATTAATGACAGATTGCAGCTGGTTAGTTGGAATTTTGTGTCTAAATGGATGTCATATGAGCTTCACCTTAAGGCAAAAAAGACTAACCAAGCTACATTAGTCAGTAGTAACTGAAAATTGTGTGTAGCGTAGTGTGCGGCAGGGTGATTCAGTGGTTGGAGCACCTGATTCCGAAGCAGACGTGACCAGGTTCGAGCCTTGTCCGCGGCAAATTCTGGCCAGTATATGATTAGTTCCCAATAAGGACGAAACCGGTCTACTGTATACACACCGGTCTCTATACTATACAATTCTTAGTTTATATTGACAATTGAAAGTAATTAATGGGTTAGGTGAATATATTAAGATCGTTACCTTGATTATAATAATTGTTATCATCGCCCGCGCAACCGATGTTCGTTTTAACATATAATTGTTGTCTGGAGACCGTACATTACCAAGAAATCAGTAAGCCAGTTAGAAAAACTGACTTTTATTGAGAGAAGTATTAAAGAAATCTCAGCAAAGATAGTCAACGACATGATTTGGCTTGTTGAGGATTATAACAAATCCTTGTAAAATATTGGGGCCAATCGCAAAATATACATAAAAGTTCCCCGTGTTGCCAACACAAGCTGATGAAACATTATAAAGATGTCTTTGAAGCAATACAACTGCTAAAGTCCTAAATGTCCAGATTATATAAAGTTAAAAGACTTTATATAAGAATTAGCTTCACTATTGCAGGTTTACGCATTCGTATATGAGTTTGTACCGTCCTAATTTCCCACCTTCCTCACTCCAATGTGTAGTGGGTAATGTGTGTAATATCGGCTCTCACTGATGAGTTGCTTGTAAGCGCGAAATAAATATGCACAAGATTGGACGATTCGTTCCTGCTGTCTTTGGTTCATACTTCTGGTTATATTCGAACTAATCTGTTACTAGGTGTGCAACATCTAATACTCTATTGTTTATATATATATATATATATATATATATATATATATATGTTCTCCTCCACAAATAGTATCTAAATATTAAAATTTAAAATACTTTTAAATTATTTTTAATAGAATCATTCTTTTTCCGACTTAAGATTTATTACACATCAACCACAAATTCTTCTTGATATTTATTAAATGATATTTCGATCTATAAGTCAGTCGACATTTTAAAATCCGCGCTTCTCATTTCAATAGCACATTAGGCCATGATCTGGTGATTAATTACAATTCAAACACAAATAATAAAATACTAAGAAAAATTTGAGTAAATGTCTGTCACCCTGCTTCAATGATGTTCCGTATTCCTTGACCTGTCATCGCAAACAGTGTGTCTGTTAGAATATTCCTTTTGACATTCGACTGCTGAAATAACTGCGAAATCATCTAACCACCGAAATTGTCATTGGAACTTGCTCATGGCCATATCAGTAATGGCAATAGCTTCGATTTTGCTGCCTCGCATTTAAGTAAAAATTCTTTCTGTCGTTTCTGTTATGAGTAGTATATCCCATGAAAGACATTTATTATTGCAAATATTCTGTATATTATTGAAACTTAGAATTGCGTAAACGACGAGAAAAGACACCAACAAACACAATCTCGATGTTTTCTTGCCCGCATTTGCATTGCTACAAGTGATATTCACAGTTTTATTTCGACTACCGCCATCTATATACAGAATCCTGCGAACAACAGTTTAGCCTCCAAAACACCAATCTCATGACCCCATATACCAGTTTTACCCCTTTAATTATTAAAATCACACTGTCTATTTCCTAATTGCTATTTCCGCTGTATATAGCTCATATAGTAAACATAACTGTGTGCATGAGTGTGTGTAAATTTTACATCAGTTTACTTGTTGTTCGTGTTCGTAATTGTTGATATAAACTATACTCTTGTTGTAATTGCTTATTATACGAAGTGTCAGGATGAAACTATCTTTCCCACGCTACACGTTTTAGAATAATCAATCCCTTAACACACTAAAAGCTAACGCTCTGTGTCCGTTGTACGCGCTACTGAAGAAAAGTTTCTTGTAATACCTATTCAGTTTTATTACTTTACTTTTAAACAACTGTTAACTACCCGTTAAATGTATGCCAATATGCAGAATTTTGTGATGCTGGCTTTCACCTAATGCAGTAACAATAGTCATTCTCATGTTGGTTCCTAACTGGAATATAAGAAAATGAATAAGGCGATCGGTCGTATTAATTAATGCGCTTACAAAACGTAGCAATTGAAAGAGGCAGCTAAATTTCTCTTCTTCGTTTTGATAAATGATAATAAAACTTTGTTTCTGCACTACCGAGCGCGTTATCAATTGTATGTGCTGGAATATTCGTATGTAAAGAAATAATTTTATTTGTTAGAATAGATGGAGTAATTAAATGTAAATTTCAGTTTGACGCAAATTTTCAGTTCCAGTTAATGTTACTTCATGAATACCTGGAATTCTGGGCTTGTTGCAGAGTAGGTTCTCCAAGAGATAAAGTCAATAAGGCAGAATTAGCTCGACCTCCTTACTCGATCCTACATTCCACTGAAAGTCTGCGGATTTTCTCCAATCAGACTCTCCTGGTTAGAAAAAAGCATGGTGTCATGCGACCAATCGACAGATTTCACGTATGCTAATGTTCAATAAAACGTTTTGGATACGTCTAACGTGGGTCCTGTCATCTGCTAGAGAGTACTTTGTAGCCTGGCGTAAAGGGTGCATCGGCTTTCTTTTGAGAATAGCTCCAACAAACGCAATCGACGTTCGAACGAAATAAATCTGTTTCCTTTTCATAAAAGCATTCATTTAGACAAACTGTTATTATTTTAAATGCCGAGTTTTACATTACTCTTTTTCATCGACATAGCTTCGGATTCAGGCTTCGTTGAATCAAACAGTGTCTTTATCAACATCACTGTGGTACTCCAGTTAAAAAGAGCGGATTTACGCACCACTTACCAAAAATGGCCTTTCTTTGTTTTGCATCGTTGTGCGACTCGTTAAGTGAAATGGGATTAGTTATTATCTCAAGCGCGCAAACTTGAATCAAAGAATTTCCAAAACTCGCTTTAATGAGAGAAAAACACAAAGTATTTCCAATAAAACTATAGAAAATGTCAATATCAACTCTTGGTTCGCACAACTAAGACGAAGTAGTTTTCGATAGCTAATCATGATAATGTAGAGCAACATAACATCTTACAAGAATTAATCAACTTTTTTAAAAATATTTCGTAGTGCTCGTTTTAGTCAACTTAAGTTAGGAAAAAATCCAGAGCTGATCGGGTTGATTCTCCTCGCCACCATTTTTAACAGCCTATTATTATCACCCTAAATTTGTAGTTGGTACATTTGTGTAAAAAACCTGCTGGCAACAGCGTAATCACTTATCTTTTCTCTTCTATAATGCAGACTAGAATTAGGCCGCCAAGTCAACAAGCAACTACTCGAAACCAGATATACAGAGAAAAGATTCTGTCAGTGCCAATAAGGCAAACCACATTCTGCTAAAACTCTCACACACTCTCTCATATAAAGTAGGTTTACCATGTACGCATCCATCTAGCAGTTCATCCATCATTTTATTCATTAATCAAACAACCCATAAATCTATAAATCCATCAATCCATTAATCCATTAATCCATTAATCCATTAATCTATTAATCCATTAATCCATTAATCCATTGATCCATCAATCCATCAATCCATAATGCCACAAACTAATGATTCAATAAATCCGTCAATCTTTCAATATACAAATCCATCAATCTAGCAATCCATCAACCCATCTATTAATCAATCAAATCATGAATGGAACCTGCTTTAATTTAACATTCCCAAAAATATTCCATCCATCGATACATAATTCTGTGGATTTGCAAAACAATCGATCCATCTATCTATTTAACTAACCATTGTTTAATTGTCTTTTATCTATATAATAAGTCGTTCAACACTTCGCGGATCTATTAAAAAATTCTGTGTAAATCAATCTATTTACTCATTTTATAATCCATAAATCTTTCAATTCATATTTTACAAATATTGTAAATCAATCAATTATTCAATCCTTCTATCTATCAATCCATCAATTCATCAAAAAATCTATACATTAATACAAAAATCTATCAATCCATTAATCCATCAATCCATGAAACAGTAAATCCATCAATCTATCGATACATAAGTACATAAAGTTCCACAAATTTCGATCCATCTATATATTTAATCAACTTTTGTTTAATTTTATGTCTTTCATCTATATAAGTCGTCCAACACTACGCGGATCTATAAAAAATGGCTGTGTAAATCGATCAATTTACCCATTTTACAATCAATAAATCTTTCCACTTATATATTAAAAATATTATAAATCTATCAGATGGCGAAACCTACAATCGGATTATCTTCTTTAAATCAAGTTTGCGTGCTTGAAGTAAACACCAATCCCATTGTATTTAACCAGTCATCGAACAACATAAATACAATGGGATTGGTGTTTACTTCAAGCACGCAAACTTGATTTAAAGAATTGTTACCACCACCCGCGCAATCAATTATTGTTTAAATCGGATTATCTATCACAACAGACATCAATCCATACCTCAATCCATTAATTAGTCAATTTGTAAAACCATAACTCTTTCAAGTAAGCCATCCATACTTCAAAATAGCTATCAATTTTTAAATAAGTAACACTTTAAATCGTTTAATTCAGTAATCTATCAATCCAAATATTCCTCTGTCAATAATTCCAACAAGTTGTCAATCCATCAACTCATAGATCCATTCATCCTTTAATAGGGCTATCCTCTATACGAGCAATCTCTTAATTTGTCAATCCATTATTCTGTCATTCAACCGATTAATAATTTAATGAAATAATATAGCAATCAATCTGGCTTCGCATAAATTAAAATTTATATATATATATATATATATATATATATATATATATATATATATATATATATATATATATATATAATGAAGTCAATCAAAATTCCTTGCTGCTTAATTATGCGCACACCTTGATAAATAACTCTGCTATTTGTCATTCTAATGTTTTTTACAAATATCGCATACATCAATCATCAAGCAGATTGCGACGAACTATAGAAAAAACGGCTGTTTCATTGAATTGTTTTTGCATGTTGGCACACGTTTTAGTGTTTCTTTTGCTGGATTACAAGCTCACATGGTATTGCCTAGTGGTTGTTCTACGCACTGGCACATATCTTTGAAATTGGAAAGCTTTATCGTATCAACTTTGTTGTTTGTGTGATAAAATCCTGCTTACGTTTGGGCACGGAACATATGTCTAATTTGAACACAAACATGTGAGGCGGCCTTGTATACAAGACCGAGAGATACGAGTTGTGTGCAATTCATTTCCGTCATGTACACAAGATTAGTCCAGTTGTGCTCCATCAGCTCTTTCACGGGAATGCTTGTGTCTACATGCACGATTGCGCGTGTGTTAAGCGCAACATCGTGTATTCGGGTTAGTAACCAATTTATGTAGGGGTTATTCTGCCAGAAAATGTTAGATGGTTATTTATTCAGTTATTTGGTTAGCTGGCTAGTTGACAAAGTAACTAGATGCTAGATCTGTATGTTAGAAGGAGTCAGGCGTAAATTATTAGTCTCGAGATGTGAACAACATTTACACCAGCATTTTTTTTTGCTGAAAATTGTTTTTGTATATCCATCCGCGCATAATTCCCGTTTTAACGTCGAATTAAAACACACACAAACACACACACACACACACGCACCTATTATTTCAACTATTCTTCTAATGGGAACTTCACAGGCTCACAGTCAATTAATGCCAACGAATACGTTTGAATAAAAGCAATGGAAGCTTTACCGAACCAAATTGTCAACAAAAGAGTTTGACAACAAGAAAAAATGATGTGTTGTTAAAAATTGTGTTCTGAACTCAAGGGCTAAGTAGCTGCCAACGAAGCTTTCTTTGCAACAGTAATGCTTATTGGTTAAAAAATGCAAAATTGCGCTGCCGGATTTATCAAAATTACCTGATTTACGTTTTGCTTTGTTTCATTTCGGCGGCCACTGTCGACCGCCTTCTTCAGGTCAGCCATTATCTAAAGTTTTAAAAACAAAGCAATGAAGGCGAACGCCAATGGTCGCCGAAATATATTCAAGAAACAAAACAACTGGAATTCAGCTTGTGTTAGTCAAAACGCAGATCAGGTAATTTTGATAAATCCAGTTTCGCAAGACAAAAGATGGTTTTTTGTCTATAAAGTTATATTTATATCATATTTTGTCGTTGGTTTAAAAAAAATTTTTTTTCTCATTTTCCTCGTCATGTCTCATAAATGATTTAATCGGGAAACATTATGATAGCACGTCTGCTTCGTAATCTGGTGCACTAACCACTGAGCCACCCTGCCGCACACTACACTACACACAATTTTCAGTTATATACTAACTACTAACACCAGATTCTGAAGCATACGTGCCAGGTTCGAGCCCTGTCCGCGGCAAATTCTGGCTTTACGTGACGAAACCGGTCTACTGGATGAATTGCATATTCTGCACTATACAATTCTTAGTTTATACTGACAAAATGTAAGTACTTAATGGGTCAGGTGTGTATATCAATTTCGCCACCTTGATTATAGTAAGCTAGAATTCAGCCTGTACTAGTGAAAATGCTTGTTGCTTGACTAGCGGTAAATTGTTGTTGAGTCTTCGTTGTTTGTTCAACAATTTAGAGAATAACAGAACATGTGTATACATCAAATAATGTAGCAGGCTTTCATTATATATATATATATATATATATATATATATATATCTTAGTATAAAAGAGTATCATAAGATAGCATTTACAATCCATCTTAAATATCTAGATAATGAAAAAAATAATTAAACTCAAATTAAATGACACTTATTTGATGTAAGCCGTAGCTGCCTTATAATTACAAATTTTGTCTAGAATGCTGGAACTTACTTTGAAAATGAAACTAACGGGTTTCTATTCAAAGCAGAATGTAACAAAATTCAATTGGTATCTTATTAGAAAGTGTAAAAAATATGGACTTGTAGCGAATCGGAGTACCTGTAAGGCCATGAGTAGAATGGTGTTAGATTGATGTCCACGATCGTAATTACTACTGAAGAATAATCCTATTGGTTAATTCTTCTGGTTTTATGTAAACTAACGTCTAACTTGGTACACAGTTCCAACTAATTACAGATATATATAGGTATTCTTCACAAACAAAAGCAATTAGATATTACATGGTCGACGAAATTATACCCAAATTACTCCGATAAAATCGGCCGAGCACATAGACTAACACTTAAACAATCATTGGTTGCGCGGGCAGTGGTAACAATTACTTTAATCAAATTGCGAATATGATATGACCACTTGACCAATTCTGTATACACATTTGTCAGTATAAACTAAGTATTGCATAATGTGGAAAGGCAATTCATACAATATTCCGGTTTCATCCTTATTGGGAACTCATCACGTACTGTCCAGAATTTGCCGCGAAAATTTAATTCATTTAAGCATAATTTTGTCATCGTAATCTGATGATGATCATGGAAGGTCGAACCGCGTCAGTTCGTTTGACTGACGGAAATTTGGCGAAGTTATTCGACGACTGGTTAAGTAAAATGCAATTGGTATTTACTTCAAGCTCGCAAACTTGATTTAAAGAATTGTTAAAACAGGTTTTCATCAGGTTTCCGTTCTATTAACAATGACAACACTCTTTAAGATGGCTTGGCCGTCTCTCACATTACTTACATTGCTTCATAAACAATACCAGGCTACAAGGCTTTACCGGAGTAGCAGGTGTTCAGAACGGTTGTTTTATAGTTATAGGTGTAATTGAACTCATCTAAAAATCATGGTATTGGTACCATATACACAGGTGGTGTATAGTATGTACACTGAGTTGGCTATGAAATCACTAATAATGATTTTATGTGAAGCTTATTTTACCACTGATTTAATGTGAATAGGAGCCTACGCCGTCAAACTGTCTCACATGCCTTGACCAAATATGTAGTGGGTTTAGGGCTTAGTGCCAGCTCCACTAATGAATAACTAGTAATCACGAAACGCATAATTCCATAAGATTATACCTCGTGTTCCTAATGACATTGGTATAGACACACGCAATCAATTATTGTTTAAATTGTATTGCCTATATATGTATATGTGGCGAAAGCTGCAAACAGTTAATGATCGTGACTGCCTAGAAATTGTGCAGCCGACATTTCCAATCAAGTTCAATGTATGCGAGACTGCTAGAGGTGAGAGCCGTATATCTAAATTTGATAATCATATATATTCAATGCGGTTTGATCCTCGATAGTCAGTTTGCCGTCGTACTCTGATGATGATCAAGGAAGGTCAAACGCGTCAGTGCGTTGCGGCTGGCGGTAGTTTCGTTATGTTGTTCGAAGACTGGTTAAATACAATGAAGTCGGTGTTTACTTCAAGCTCGCATACTTGATTTAAAGGAGTGGTATAGAAATCCAGTTCTATTTGAACAATTGTTAATAGATACCTGATACGCAACAGAAAAGTCTATATATAGCGTATATATATATATATATATATATAAGAACAAAACAACGTACTCCATGGAATAACATTTATGTTATTCCATGGAATATTCTGTTTTGTGGTAAAACTATAATTATATATATATATATTTGGTTTTCAATTGATTTCAATTATTTTGGATTTCATTGCCTATTAAATATCATATAAATGTTGCCGACATTAGCTAAATAACGAAAATGATAATAAATGCAACTAATCTGTTCAATTGATTTGGATCTTTTAGGGAATACATCAGTAGAAGTATCCAGGATTTGATCCCGGAAACATTTTGTGCGGAGTTATGCAACTCAAATATTATTTTGGTGAGCCACTCAATACATGCAGGTTATAGTATTAATCCATATTATGTTTTTTCACTAGTCATTCCTTCCGGTTCATTCGTGTTAGTCTCGCTCTCAATCTAATGGTCCAATAAGCAATTTCTGATAAGCAATTATGGGACCGAAACTGTTCTACCTGAGGAAGTGGTGATAAATTTAATTATAATGGCAAGGTTTGACTCTATGTATGTCATAAGTACAAACTAGACACTGAATAATATTGCAAATGCAATTCATCTAATAGGCCGGCTTCGTTCTTTTATGAATGTATGTTCATATATATATATATATATATTCATGTCGATATGGAGCAAATATATATGCGTTTATTTGGAATTTCGCTCCAGTAAAATTTTACAGCATATAGGCACGAAGTATATACAAAAGTCACAACGAGCTAAATATATGTTCCATTTGACAAATGCGCTTTACGCTTATTTGTTCTTCATTAGTTTGAAATTGTACTACGCCTGAGCGCTATTATATATTTACTAAAGTAATGTTTGAAATTTGACGGTGCTATCCCACATGTGTACGTGTATTAAAATAATGTTGCATTGAACTCCAAATAAAGAACTTCATGCTGACAAACTGAAGCATACTCTTTCTATTTATTATGTAACGACGCTGTAAATGATATCAAATCCACTATTTTCGAGAATAACCATTTTACTCCAAGTAACTCTTCATGCCTGAATCTTGAACGATATCGGTCATCCTATATTCGTGTTAAGAATTAGATAATTAAATTAACTATAAAACTACGTGTGTATTAGGCATGGTGCATCTAATAACAAATGAATTCAAATCGGAACTGAAGGGCACGCCAGTGTTAGCATGCTGAATATTTGCTTCTCTGTAGGAAACGTAACCAAGATTTAATTATGGTAAAACGTCTGCCTAAGCATGTAAACAAGCCTCTTTTTTCATGACTTCTTACCGTTTCTCAAACTGATTTATATATGAATTCCGTTAAATTATATTTTGTTAAGAAAATTACATGCTGTGAAAAAAGTCTACAAGGTTAAAATAATCTTACTAAGTACGACTGAACAACACCAAGTCCAATTACCAACAGAACTGAACAAGACACTTTTTCCCACGGAACCAACGGAATACATACACAAAAACATACATACAGCAATACATACATACATACATAATTATATAAATACATACATATATACATAAATACATACATACATACGTAAAGAAATACCGACATACGTACATCTATACCAACACACACCTTCATACATACGCACGAACACACATAAAGACATACACATATGCAAGTATGTATGTATGCATGAATACACGCAAATTCACACACCAAATACCTACCTACATAAATACAAACACGTACTAATAATGATTCGTGTTTAGATAATGAGATAGTTATTGATATTCTCAATTATATAATTCTTTTTTTTATTATTGATGAAGACGTAATCATTCGTGTATAATTAAATAGTGGTATGTTATCAACTGAAGAAAACCTGCCATCCAGGTCAAATTGACTGAACTGGTTAGTATGGTTCAAATTGATCACTTTTAAATGAACGTCTTAATTAATAATACCGAGCATGTTTCAGATTAATCTCTGGTCGTGTTTCACAAGACAGCTTATAAATATTTCATTACGTTAAATGTTCTCTAGTTGCACATATACCAACGAAATTTACTTAACAAATGAAGAATTCTATCATTAATCAAAAGGCCACAGAGAAATTAGAGGAAATTTCATGTAAATTATGTAGCAGAGTGTATATTGTGCTATGTCTTAAAACGGCGTTTCGTACGTGTATTGTAAAACGAAGACTGTTTTAATTAACGAAGTCGTATTCCTCACATTTCACTCTTTTAGTACAATTGATCACAACGTGTTTTAATTCTATAAACGAATGCACTTTACTTAAAATTAATTACCTTAGCACTTCGTCCGGGTATTGTAACAAGATTGTCTATTCAAATTAACTACATAGCTTCGATTTGAAATTCCATTCTGTTTTAAAAAGTGTGCAAATGTAGAACGGTTCGATCCTGGTCGGGTGTTTTTCGAAACATTCGAACGAAAGTCAACCGTGGTTGAAAAGTAATTGAGCGTAAAACCCACGTTGGCTATACAGTAAATAACGACTTTTATAGTATGTGTTTGGCAATTTCGTTATGTACCCAAACGATATTCGAATGCCAAAAGCGGCCACCATAAAATAATGAATTCTATGTTACGATCTTGATATGAACACCTGACCCATTATGCAGACACATTTGTCAGTATAAACTAAGAATTGTGTAGTGTGGAAAAGACAATTCATCCAGTACACCGGTTTCGTCCTTATTGGGAACTCTTCACATACTGTTAGAAATTGCCGCAAACAGGGCTCGAACCTAGGCACGTTTGTTCTAAAATCTGTTACTCTAACCACTGAGCCACCCGGCCACACACTAAACACAATTTTCAGTTATATACTAACTAATGTACTTCGGTTAGTCTTTTTCTTTTAGGTGTAGCCCATATGACATCCATTTAGACATAAAGTTCCAACTAACCATCTCCAATCTATCATTATTAAAAGGAAAACACATGTGTCCAGGTTCGAGCCCTGTCCGTGGCAAATTCTGGACAGTATGTGAAGAGTTCCCAATGAGGACAAAACCGGTTTACTGGATGAATTGCCTTTTCCACACTACACAATTCTTAGCTTATATTGACAAATGTATGTACATAATGAGTCAAGTGTTTATATCTAGATCGCATCATTGATCAAAAGTAATTGTTATCACCACCCGCGCAACAAATGTTCGTTTAATTATATAAATGCACTCAATGCTTTACAAGTAGATGAAAATTTTACAACCTAGGATGATTGATGTAAGAGTTCTTAGAAAAGTGGCTGCAATCGAGCATTCGTTTAACAAGGTGAATGAGATTAACAAAAAAGGTGATCATTTATTTAACAAAAACAATGCTCTCTACCAAACGAAAACTTACTGACTGCTTAGATTTTAAGAAAATTATTTTTAATCGCAAGACAATCTTTATTTCGTGTCTAGTTTTGCTAATTCTCAATAAAAATAATCGATCAATGTTTCGCTAATTAATTAGGCGGGCGAAGTTGATTCATATAATATCCGATTGATCACAACTTCCATTTCCTTTTTGTCTTCGATCGGGCTGGGTTTGTATTCGTCCCATTCTTAGGAAGGCTTCAACACCGTTCATACTAACCAATGGAAATGCGGTTGTGCTAAAACCACATTTCCATTGGTTAGTATGAACGATGTTGAAGCCTTCGTATGAAAGGGACGAATACAAACCCAGCCCGGTCGAAGACAAAAAGGAAATGGAAATTATGATCAATCGGATCTATGTGAAACTGTTAGTGCATACGTATTCAAGATTTCTCCTTCCAACTATCTGACATGGGCTCAGAATTTAGTAACGCTTCCTACCAAAACGTAGCCAGTAAGCAAAAAATGCATGCCTATACGTGATTACACAATTCACTCATGCTGACTTTGATCTATTCGTCTGGTTATATTTAACTAACTTTTTAATAGGTACGTCAACCATAGGCGAACAATACGTAAGGTTCGTTACCTTCAACTACGAATATATGACGCGCTAAACAGTTGGTTAAGTAATGTTAGTCAAATGGATGGTGCACATCTTGACCAAGTACATGACTGGCGCAGTTCCGTCTTATACTTTGAGTAACCAGAAAGCAAAAAACGGGTTTCGCTGTGGGAGTTACCTTTCTTTCAGACTAGATGGTCTGCTCTCTTGATCAAAACTGAAATAACTAGGTACTAAATTAATTATCCGAATAGAGGGGTTTACGTCCACTATCCACATTTCCACAACATATATTTCAGTCGGTCTTCCAAGCTCTTTATCCACGGTAAACTAATGACACAACAAAGTTAAAAAGTATTCAAAAAAGTGTTAATAAGCTTACCGTGTTTGATACTTTGTAACTAATACTCCATATTTTCGCAGTAATTCGGCGCGTTTTTATACTTTTTTTATCAATTCAACCATATTATTCTCACAAATTAACTTTATATATGCATTTAAATTATATTCTACCGTCTCGCAACAATTGAAATGACGTCTTAAAATAGCATTTTCAATTTCCTGTTTCGAAATGAGGAATTATCAGATTTATAGAAAATTTGTATTTTTTCATGGTCGAATAAGTACCTGCAAAATATTTAATGCGAACTATAAAAAGGATTCAAAAGCCCCTATGAAAACAATAACAATCTTCAACGTTATCCACCTCAGTCATTAAAGTAAATTTCGTGTAATCGACATTGTCTGAATTTCTGTCTCCTGTCCAGTCGAAACATTACTATAGATTATATTTGAAAGGCATACATTTTTCATCAACATTACTGGACATTTTCTATTAGTTTAGAAAGATTTTTTTGTTCTTTTTTTGTTGGCCCTAATGAGTAACACAAGGCCTAATATCTTATTGACTTATGATTAATATTCATCTATAAAACATGCATCTGCATGTTGTTGTACACATGTGAAAAACAGCGTGGAGTTTTTTAGTTGAGTTTATCTATCAAATTTATGAGTAAATAATTGAATGAGCCATTGTTTTCTTTTTTCTTTAAGATTATTCCCATTAATAAGGCAGTTGTGCTCAGAAGAGTACAGTCATACTCTGAATAGAACTGAAAGATAATTCGTTCAGTCTAAGCATCGTCAAAGCGTTTGGCTTATTTAAGCCTCATCAAACAGAAAGCATATGAAGTAAGCAAAAGGATCCCGTATTCAGTGAGTATTTAGATTTTGTGTGTTTGTGTGTGCATTTAGTACTATCGAGAGGTTGTAAGTTTGTGAATAAATAAAAATATATTCTCTTGACTGCGTGGGTGTGTTTCGGACTATCAACGATTGATCACGCATGTCAACATCTGTGAACAGCAGAATTTTCATGAGTTGAACTCACACTAATATACGATACAAAGTTTTAGCAAATCTTTTCTATCGTCGCCATGCTGATAAGGCAGCTGTGTTGAGACAGCAACAATGCTCTGCTGAAGCGGTGGAGCGAGAGAATGACATAAAATCAATAGGATAATGCGAATAAGTCTTACTAGAAATATGACGGAATGATTAAATGAGTTAAAGAATGATTGATTGGTGGGTTTAATGAGCAAATAGTTAGGTAAATACGTTACTGAATGAATTATAGTTCGTCAACGAGTGAGTGAGTAGTTATTGAGCGAGGGAGAAGTTCAGACACAGCATGTTCCATTCAATTATGGCAGATCACTTTTGTGAACTGATGAGAATAACTCATTGTACTGCTCATGCCAATTCTATATTCTCAATTGAAGACTTGATCATGCTTAAAATGTGAGGCTTAAACTCATGCCCGTATGTTACATTGTAGGCTTTAGCAGCGAACTATCTCAATATTGTATGTGCTAGTGTTTGACAGTGAGTCTACCCTTTCACATGTAACATATGTATGTTTGTGCGTGCGTTTGTTTGTACGGTTGCCAATGTACAGTAATTTATCAAAAAATGGACGAATAGGCGTTGAGCTTTCAGTTCTCATGTGGTTGTGAAGACGACTGTTGGATTCTCATGCTGTCTGCATAGAATCGTATGTGTATGAGTAGCATTAATAATTTGAACTTCTCTGCTATGCAAGACTTGACCACGCGTTTAATGTACCCTTTTGAATGTTAGCAGATGTTCATATTAGTTCTAAGCTTGCTCGTTTGCATGTGCATATTTTTATTAAAGAGCATAGTTAATAGTAGCATTAGAATTGTTCCGTTGTGTATTTGTGTGTACTTGAATTGAATACGTTTTTACTCTACAGTTTTGAAATTTGTAGGAAGCATTCTCAAATGGACCAACTAGATCATGCTCAATACCAGTGAATTTGAGTCAATTTTGTCCACACACAGACAGAATTTGTAGAGTGTGCTTCCATTTGGCAGACTCGATCATTTGAAGAATTTGATTTCATTTTTATAGGTTTTCCAATGGAAGCTAGTTGTTTATATGTGATTGTGTAAAAGCATGGATATTTTCGTTTAATTGATATAACTTGGACTTACCTAAATACGCGATAATTAAACAAGCGTCCAGTAATTGTGATTAGAGGAGGATATAATTATGTTTCAACAAACTGGTGTGACGGCTTTGCATGAACGGAATGTTACTAGTTTACCATGTGACTACAGTTCGAACGGATTATATCAAATGCAGAAATCAGAGAAATACTCTGATTTTATTGGAAGTAACACAGGAGTTACTAAAGATGGCAGTACTACTCTTTCATTCTCATCAGATGAGCAGGAAAATACATTTGAACGATCAGTTGATGACTCAAAGAGAGTGGAGGCTTTTTCAGTTAGTCAAAATTACTCAATTGGGTCGCAACAGTCCACAATTCCATTGGGATTTGGTACATACATGCCCAGCATGTCCGGATTTCGTTATCAGATGCGTCGTCCTGTTGAATCTTGGAAATATTCTGAGGTTTGTCATGTTATTGGTAGTGATGCTTTGAAATATGTATCGCAGTTTGGTTTAGCAGTAGATTTAAAAAAAATTACTTCTAAACTATGGAGACATGAGTTGCTTCAGCTTGATGGTTGACTTAACTTTTTGCAAGTATATTAATCGACATCTATTTTATTTCGTGTTTGTTAAATTGCATGAAAAGAATTTTATATCATTAAGTGATAATTTTGCTACCCTTAGACGTTCTGTGTATTAATCAAGAACAATTTAAAAAAATACGTTTTGTATATTATAATTTGAATGTATTTCAGTGGATAGATTGATATTCCCAAATAAATTAAGAAAACATTAGATTTATCTTTAATGAAGGTTGCGAACTTGATATAAACGCCTGACCCATTATGTAAATACATTTTTCAGTATAAACTACGTATTGTATATTGCAGAAAACGCAATTCGTCCAGTACACCGGTTTTGTCCTCATGGGGAACTCATCGCGTACAGGCCATAATTTGCTGTGGACAGTACGTGATGAGTTCCCAATAAGGACGAAAACGGTCTACTGGATGAATTGCCTTTTCCACTCTATACCATACCTAGTTGATACTGACAAATGTATATACAGAATGGGTCAGGTGTTTATAACAAGTTCGCAAACTTGATTAAAATTAATTATTATCACTGCTCGCGCAACTGATGTTCGTTTATGTTCTCTCTCTATATATATATATATATATATATATATATATATATATATATATACATCAAGACAGTATTAAGTTATTAAAATGTATCATAAATTTTTACAACTATTAAATTAAGTTATCATTGATTTCGTTATTGATGTTAGTGAGTACTTAAGTCCAGTTTTCAAACTTTGGATATAAACACGTTTCACTTTATTTAACAAGTTAGACATCGGAAAGGTTACCGTCGGTCACCATCGTGTTCAAATGATGATCATTAAAGATCTAAACGCGCCAGCATGTGCGAAATATGATAGTTTTTCTGTTTTACAACTGGTTAAGTAAAGCGAGATATGTGTCTATCTCGAGTCTGTTATCTTAATTTGAGTACATGTCTTGCAAAAGCTTGAGTAACATTTTTAAAACTGCAATTTATGACGAAACTGTGGTACATATTTTAGCCTTAAATGTTGTGCATTATGGGAATCTCTTAGTTGCTTATATACCATGACGAAACCTTGATCTTAAAGATATTGTATATTGAATAACATTTTAACACCGATCATATAAAGAAAAATTGAACGCGCGTAGGGTAATATTAAAAAAATTGAATTCAGTTTATTGTTTTTTATCTCATTATTGAACCAATTGCACAGCGGCAAAACAAACTTGGCCCAACTTCACAGTACGTCGGCTTACTTACTACAAAAATTATACCATAGTAAATAAAATATATTGAAAATCAAAAGACTGCTTTCATCCTTGGTAGTCTGGCGTATTTTGTACTGGACTGGAATATTCTTCGTACAGTTTTTTGGATCATAAACGTAAGAATTTCCTCAAGTTGTGACACATTTCTGTAGGTATTTCCACTAGGCAACCATTGATTGTGCGTTTAGTGATAATTCTAATATTATTATTTGCGCAATTTAGATAAACAGCGATTCTATTTTGAACGAGTTACACACTACATCTTTGTAATTTTTGATACATTATAAATAATGTTTTGGTAATCGTTAGTCAGTTTACCATTGTGGTATGACAGTGAACGTATAAAGTCCAAACACATCAGTATGTGCAACTGAGGATAGTACTGCTGTGTCGCGCGACATGTTTAAAATCGAATTTTTTTATCTCAATTACACAAACTTGGTTTGGATAATTTGAACACAATTCTTTGAGAAGTATAGCACATACAAGTCATCAGAAAATAATATTTGCAATAAGCGCACTCCTAGATCTCGCGCAGGATGAGATTCAGATGAGCCAATACAAATAAGGCATAATTAACCACACCAATCCATTGAACTCTGTTTGCCACTGGATTCCCACATATTTTTGTTCATTCAATTGTTTCTGGGTTGGTCAGAGTATGGTGCATCGTGATCAGATGATCGATATCGCGAATAATAGTTTCCAGCCAATAGGTAAATGGTCTACACCTTCTGTTGTTTCAGAAACCACCTGAGTTGCTTCGGTGGCCTGGCCAGAAGGCAGTTAAATTGGTTAAACTAATTTGTTACTAGGTTCGCAACACCTAATACATACTTGCATATATTAGTTCTCCGCAACAAACAGTATTTAACAGTTAAATTGGCCACTGCAATCGTCGTTTAGAAACTTTGCTTTTGATTAATGCTTCTTGGCGCTCAATCGTCAGTGATCGAAACCAAATCGAGCGATTACATCGATTAACAACGCTGTCCAGATGCTGAAAATTATGGTGTATCTTTTCTTGCCTCCACAGCATAAAGCAGTATGCTTGATTTGGAGACGTTGGACTTGGGGCACAGTGAAAAAGACGGTGATTCCAAAAGGGTTTGAACAGTTTTTTTCAAAAATAGAATCGGCAAAGCTAATACGTCCGTAATTTTCAGTAAAATCAGGTCCGTCTTGCGTTGCAGGAGGTCCTAGGTAAACGAAATTCTTGACAACTGGCGGTAGGACGCCATTTAACGTGATCTTTGGATCTAAAATTAATAGTCATAACCACCGTTTTTGATGCGTTTAGCTTCAGACCGTAGCGTGTAGATTCTTCTTGAGTAAAATTATTGGCTCTCTGAAGATTGTCTTCTGTTTCTGCAATTAGAACAACATTGTCAGCGTATTCGAGGTCAACAGGTTATCCAACACCACCACCAGTCTCCACTCCGGGGAAGAATGCAATGACCTCGTCAAAGGCTGCATATACAATTCAGTTTAAATTGTGGAAGCAATGACGTCACTTTGTCGAACACCGAAGCCAATTGCAAAAGGTTCAGAGGCCTCTGTTAGTACAAATACATGCCGATATGTAATTATAACGAGCTTCAAGCATTGGAAAAGTTGTATCCGGGACGCGATTTAACAGACATTGCCGTAAAACTACACGCGAGAAAGAAAGCAAACGAATAGTCTACGAAAGAAAAATAGTAGGCCGCTGATACAGGTGACACAATTTTAAAGTGCGGCGGAATGCATACATTTGTTCCACGTATTCCATTCTCGATCGAATCACTGCCTGAGTTTACCTTGTTTGATTCTCTTGATCTTCGTAAATTCGTCTGAGAACGATAGTATTGACCATCTTTGATGTAGAACAGAGCAAATTTTTATCACTGTCGTTAGCAGGAAGGCTAGCGTCACGTTGTTTGTCACTCTTTTACTCGTTTGAGGCGGACTCATTCCTTCCGATTACAGTAATTTTCTTGTAAGTATCCTTCGGAAGGAAAGCCATAGACCCCGACGGCTTTTCCGTACCTCTTGAGATCGCAAGTCACTTCCAATTAATAAAATATGATGTTAAATTTTCATTTTTTATTAATTTCGAGGGGTTAGTGAAATGTGGCAAATTGATGAGTTTTGAACTTGGTTGAATGGTTGTGCTTCTGAGACTGACGGTACTCATAATCCAATGGCAAAATTAAAATCAATTATACGTCGGGTTTTAGTGTACAATAGAAATAACTTATTAGGCTTTGATGCTGTTTCCAATTCATTAGAAACGTAAATCCCCTTCTGTTCATCTGCCGCGTGGCTGGCAGTACTTTAGCTGCAAAGTTATTGAACTATGTTGCGATTTCCATTTAGTTTTTTGGCAGATGCTACATTTTGAAGAGCTTTGATGTTAGTAGAGATTGCAAAAGAGTTCACAGGTTTTATTATAGAAAGACCCAGGCTTGCGTAATCTTTTCTGTCATAGGGCTCCAAATGCTACGTGTGGCTCAGCACAAACATAAGCGTCCTGTAAAAGCATTCAATACATTTGTTTCTGTGCTGAGTTCACGCATATTCTGACGCAATACGGGCACCCACGTGAAATCGTATTTTAATATCATTCTAGTTGACAAAAGACTTGTCGGCTGAATTAACTGAAGCTGCACAACATCCGTGATGCGCTCTCGTGTCCTGGACAGAAAGCAACTAAAGTCTGAGTACCAGAATATGGTCTATCTATGTACGATTACATGTCACATTATGATCTGCACGGGTCATAACACTGCACTTTTTAGCAAGATGCCGCTTATTGTGCTTGGTTATTGAATTCACCAAAACCAGACTAGGGCTACGAGCAAGATTGATGAACCTGATGTCATTTGCAGCCAGGGTTCGTTTTCCTAAGGCTCAATTTATCGTACAGTCTAGACCTAGTTTGGCGTTGAAATCATCGGAACATTGCTCAAAGCCGGAGGGGAACTCTGATATCGTTTCAAAGAAATAATTAATGCCATAAGCGAATACCATTGACGATTCCGTAAACCACCGTGCTTACGCGGAACCTAGCACAAACCGAACGAGAACTTATAGCTCTTTAGTCAAGAAGGACTGTGGCTGCAGCATTGGATTTAAGAAAGAAGAGATCGTACCTGGCTGGGCTACTTTTGCATTGGAATGGTAGGAATATCAACTAATTACGTAGGCTGGTTTCGAATAAGATACATTGTGGTGTGCTCTAATTATCTCCGATTACCTGGAGACAAACAATGTGGAGACCGGGCTTGTGCAGTTCAGCAGCCGTAGAAGATTAACTAGCTCGCGGATAAAGAGCCATCAGATTCCAAGGGCCAATGGGTAAACTATCTTTGGGTCCATGCGACACACGAGGATCAGCAAAGGCTGCTAGGTGTCCAATGTGTGTATTTTAGCGTGTGATCTATTGCGTCACCTATCGCCCCCTACCTATATAATTCCAGAGCTCATTCACACGAGCATGACATTTTACAACCAATAAAATCTAAACCAAGATGCCTAGCCGGAACAAACTGACCTATGGTTGGAGGTTTTAAGTTCACTATCATTATTTACTCTCCGACGAGTACGGGACGCTATCGGTCCTTCTAGAAATTTACATAAGTAGTCTTCAACACTGGGTGTTAAAATTTCAGGCACAGCATTATTGGCTTGTTTCTGCTTATCCGCTTTGCAAAACTCAGCAAATAAGGCGAACATTTTTATCTTACGCATCAACCGATGAAGTTTGGAATAATTATAAATTGTGTATTTAATATTTGTTCGCGAGGTATAAGTGAACACCAGGTTGCTTATCCCTAGTAGAGACAGATGATTCGGATTTAGAGTCATCCTGCTCTTAAATGGTCTGCCAACCAAGGCTTACAAGCACCATCTGCCCGTTGGTTAAATTTCTGCGTTTTCTCTTAGCTGGTCAGCCAAGAATAATCAGCATTTTGAAAAGGCACCAGAAATCTCCTTCCCTCCTGTTAGTAAAAGTACTCACGTCATGTGCTGTTCATGATCTGGACTTTGGTTGGCAGAAGCTATTTCAGAAGTTATTTATGTGTTGACAGTTTCAGGAATACAACCTGCCATCGCCTCACGTCTGTGATCACATCATAAAAACAAAGACAAAATATGCAAGTGTGAAATTTATTTAAATCAAGTTTGCGAACCTGAAGTAAACACCAATCCCATTGTATTTAACCAGTCGTCGAATAACATAACAAAACTACCGCCGGTCGACGACTGGTTAAATACAATGTGAGTTTATATACATTGATAACACGCATAAGTGAGGAAAACTATACCTCTACACAACACAATTATGGCCAAGTTAGTTGAATATAATGCTTAAATACTATGTGAAGCAAAGTAGATGAAAATCAGATAATAAAATTACCTTTTAAACGAACATTTATTGCGTGGGCGGTGATAACAGTTACTTTACTCAAGGTTGCGAACTTGATATAAACACCTTACCCAGTAAGTACTTACATATGTCAGTATAAACTAAGAATTGTATAGTGTAAAAAAGACAGTTCATCCAGTAGACCGGTTTCGTCCTTATTGGTAACTCATGTACAGGCCAGAAATTGTGTGTAGTGTGCGGCAGGGTGGCTCAGTTGTTAGAGCACCAGATTCTGAAGCAGACGTGCCCAGGTTCGAGCCCTGTCCACGACAAATTCTGGCCAGTACATGATGAGTTCCCAATAAGGACGAAACCGGTCTACTGGATGAAATACCTTTTCTAAACTAAACAATTCTTAGTTTATACTGACATATGTAAATAGTAAAATAAAATTACCCAAGGTAAGAATGAGTATTGCAAGGAAAGGAGCTTACTAAGATTATAGTCCTTTAATAAGTGTTCGACCAATAATGGCCATATATAAATAAATACCGTAAGGTTAATAGAAATGTAGGATGAATTTTTTAAGGATGGGAATGTAAATAAATGATCGAGATAGATTCAGGTTCTGATTCGTGCAATCGCCACATTCTACCATCAGTTAATGTTGTTTGTACTAAATTAGACTCAGTAATTATTCCACGGCTGTTTTATTAAAAATATCATGCCGACATAACTTCAACAGTTTACATAATCGCGTCGTTCTGTTACAACAGTATAGCGCTATGCGTTTTACATTCCCAAAATATCGATTTCCAGTTATAGCGCTATTTTCTCATCTAGAACCAGATAGGTTCAAGTCAATAGGAGAGCAGATTGAGAAATGGAATGTATTACTAAAGTCAGTCACAATCATATCGTGTTGTATATAATAAAAGTGTGGACGCGTGCTAAACACCACTCTTGGTTGGAAAACTTTAATGTTATTGCAAAAAGTCGCTCTCAGTAGCGATCCTTTTGTAGATTTATGGTGGACACATTATTAATAATCTTTTTCGTTTGCAGCGTTGGCTATGAGGCGAGGTCGTGTTGGATGTCCAAAAAAGGAAATTTGTTAAATACTGTTTGTTGCGGAGAGCTAATGTATATGCGAGTATGTATTAGGTGTTGCGAACCAAGTAACAAATTAGTTCAGTTGTGACCAGAAGGATAAACCAAAGGCAGCATGAACGGAAAGTATAATCTCATGCACATTCGTTTCGTGCTTACTGGCGACTCATCAGTAGGAGCCGGTATTACGCCCTTTAACCACTATATATTTGGGTGAGGAATGTAGGATAATAGGGCGGCTCCTGCGGTAGGTCGCCATTATGAAACAAATAATACATAATTTCTGTTCATACTAACTAGTGTTATCCTTCTGGTCACAACTGAACTAATTTGTTACTAGGTTCGCAACATCTAATACATACTTACTTACTTCCTGTTCAATAGTTTATCATTGCTAGTTTCAAGAGTTGCTTCAATGTCTATGCGGCAGCAGACCGTTTGTTCTTTATACAGATGGTACTATTCGTGTTAACGTCATAACGATTATAGATATTTTTTTGAAAATATTTCTTTTAAGTCAAAATGGATATATAACACTCACTGAAATAGCTTTTTCTGTTTATATTTCTCAGATGATATTTTTATTTTCCTTTCTATTCACTCATCAAGATTCGCGCATCTTGTTTTAGCAAAAAATATTCACCATCGTAAACTCACGCAGTGAGTGCTATTTCAACCCAGAATAAATATTTAAAAAGTAAACCATCATCACCAGGCTCAATTTTTTTTAAATTATAGATATTGACTAACAAACTAAACATTGCTCAATTTATCTCAAGTATTTGAGTTTTGTTTAAAGGTGCCTATGGTTTCAAAAAGTGGTGTTAAATATTTTAAAGTTTGATCTGTGTACATGTCTTTACTCAGAATTTTACAATTTAAGCCTAGATGATATGCTTAAAGTACAGCGCGTCGAAGCCATAGATTTATGCAAATTAGAAATTGAACGTAATTATATGATCGGAGATAAGGTTAATCCACATGATGTATTTAACAAACCTATGTTAATAATGTAGAATAAGTCAGGAATCTCCGCTGGACCCGGTTTTCCTTTAGTTCATGAAGATAATTCCAAGTCAATTTTATCATAGTAATAGACGTTAAAGTGCGGTATCATAAAGTGAGGGATATTGAGAACAGTACTCGGCCATGAGTATAATGGTCCTCCTCTGTGCTTCCAACCAGCCGTTGGAGCTGTCTAAGTGGCCTTCTGGTACAATATCAAAGCCAACTACATTGGTGTATTTTTAATTAGATGTCTCGGTGTTTACACATTATAGAGCGGCCGAACGGAGCAGGTCGCCTCGTATATATATATATATATATATATATATATATATATATATCGATTAATGCCTCTTAACACTGCTGACAGTGATGGGTTTTAAAATCGAGTGAATGCGTTGGTTTATAAGACTGCCTTGGTGGTGACAGTGACATTCGACCATCTGATATGTCTCAGCAGCATAATAATTGTACAAACATATGCTTAACTTAAATGGTTATAATTTGGCGCCCGGGGATTTCAGAATAGCTTGTTACAGATTTTATTTACCACTTGGCCAAGTGCAATAGCTTAAGTTGCACACAAACATCTTCTTTAAAAGTAAGATAGGAATTTTAATGAACCATCAGTCAAACAACGAAACAACAAGCACAATCTAGCACCTGCAAAGTATTATATCAAAATTAAAATCCGCTATTCGTAGTAAAAACCGATAATCTTGAAACTTTCTGTTCATATCAATCAATAGTAATGAGAAATCTTTTTTTCTGTTGACTTGTAAATAGCCTTAGAAATTGTCGGCCTGATGGCTGGCGAACACAAGCTATTCAGCCCGAGAATGGTAGCATGAACCTTGCCGGATCTGATGGGATACAGCCATCATCCTGCTTCATAATGAGCCTCGAGTTTGGTCTTATTACTCAATAACACTCAATGCTAAATGGGTAGTGATGGATTGATATTAAGCGGGCCAGACGCAAAGGGCAGGTTTCGGCTGCTGAAAGAAAATTTGGTCACTGGCACTGAGCAGATAGTGCTCATCAGTCATAGTTGGCAGATTATAAGAGAAGAAATTCTCTGAATTAAAATCAACCCCACTAGTAATGTTCTTTTATAGCCTACATATAACCATGAACACGAACTATAATGAATTCATATTGCATCGGCCGTCGTGCATGCTAAAAATGATAGCCTTAGCTGCTGAGTCGTGCAGAGTGGATAAGTGAAAGCGGACTATTGCAGACACTTTCATCTCCAATTCTGTCTCTTTTCCTTATTTTCTCTTCTCAATCGAGAAACAATGCTCTGTTAGATGCAATGAATAAGTTTGGTGCACATGAGCTTATACGTTCTATTCATGCTATCTTTGGTTTACCCTTCTGGTCATATTTGAAATAATTTGTTACAAGGTGCGCAACACAATACGCAATTGAGTGTGACGGATTTTATTCATATCATTGAGATGGAAAAAGTGTTCATACCAGGTAATAACCAATTATTGCTCCAACATGTACGCGCGACAAGTCCAAGAAAATTACACTTTAGCGAAACTATTAATGATAGTACTAACCATCTAATAACCAATAAAATAAGTCGTTTTGATAAGTGGGCCGAACACTTCTAAGGTCAATTTTCTTAGGTACCTGTGTCAGTCCCGATCCCCGGAAATGTGTCTGCATCAACAGTGTGGAGCGTTGAACACAAACATCCATCAGAGTTGAAGTTACGGAATGTAATCCTATATCTTAAACGTCGCAAAAATACTGGCCACGATGATTTGCTTCCGAGGTTATTTGCGTAGGGTGGCGATATAATTTCTAGAGCGTTGACTAACCTTCTTCCTACATTATGGAATGAGTAGACCGTGCTGCTTGCCTGGGAGTGTGTAGATCATCATCTACAAAAAGGCAAACTTAATTTTTGTGATAACCATTTTTTATAAGCTAGATGCCTGTCGTATCTAGGTTATGTGCTTCGTTTTGCTTACGCCATTTTAGCGCTTTGCGTGAATTACGTACTAGAGAAGCACAAGCCGAATTCCGGCCAGAACGAGGTTGTATAGATAATAGTTTTTCTTTAGGGGATGTTCTTGAATTGTGACATGTTTATCGCCGTTAGCAATAGCCGTCTTTCTAGACTTCAAGGGTGCATTTGACCAGGATAGTCGCAATGTTCTATTTGATATTCTGTCAGGTGTTATGTTCACTAAATTTTTAACTATCATTAGTGTGGAGTCTATTCTATAATGGCAGATTTGAGGTAGTTAGTCGGAACTTTAGTTTTAAATAGATGCCATATAGGCTTCACAAAATGGAAAGGCTAACCGAGAAACATTGTTTGAAAATTGTGTGTAGCGTGCGGCAGAACAGCAAAGTGGTTAGAGCACCAATTTCCGATACAGACGTGCCTAGGTTCGAGGCCTGTCCACAGAAAATTGTGGCCATTACTTGAAGAATTCTCAATATAGACCAGACCAGTCTACTATATTATACAATGCTTAGTCTATACTGCCAAATGTAGGTATGTAATGAGATTGGTGTTGATGTCAACTTCGAAACATTGATTTATTCAATTATAATTGTCGTGGGTTTCCATTTGATTGTATGAATATTGACTAATCATTAGTGTTTGTTTAATCATCCGTATATTGCCCGGATCTTATGCACAATAATTATCTGATTTAAAAGTAGTAAGATTGGTACTAATAGCCGTTTCGGTAGTAGCAGTGATAGTAGTATTAGTGGTGGAACTAGTAGAAGTAGTGGTAGTATCGATATTGTTACTAGTTGCATTTTCAGTAATAGTAGTGGTAATATTGATACTGGCATCAATGAAATTATAGATTGTTTTATTGTTAGTAGTTTTTATGTTCGTGTAGATACTAATGATTATATGAGTAATATGAGTGAATTAATTTCAATATTCAACAGCCTTTTGCTATTTTCCCTTTTACAGGTTCGCCGACTAGATGGCAGCATCTCGTACCTTTGCCGAGTGTGCCAATCAAGCTATAAGCATAAGAAATCTTTAAACAAACATTGGAAGGACAAGCACTCTGATGTGAAACCTCCAGAAGGTGTTGAGATGACTACAGAAGACGATGAAGATGATGATATTGGTGGTGCTTTAGGTGGAGATGAAAATGAATATGAGTCACAGGTTCAGTTGCACACAGCATATGCTGACATTGAAACCAGTCATAACTCATCTCACCAGGAGGACTTTCGATCAGCTACTTATCAATCTCCATCCAGTGCTATTTCTACAAATTTAAACACGTCTACTTCAAATCTCAATACTCACCATGGAGCTACTTTGGCAGAAAACTACTTCTACACGACTGAAAAAAGTAGATCGTATACGAGCACTAGTTTCAATAATGCATTAGCAGCTCAACCAATGATAGATACAAGTGGGATTAACTCGGCTGGAAATGGTGGTCCTGGTAATTCCTATTTGCTTAGTTTTACAGATAATGATGTTGATGACAATGATGACAAGGAGAATCTCAATCCACTTTTAGGCCAGCAAAACACACAGAGAAACATATCGACCAGCAAAGAATCCATTCCACCAGTGAGCAGTCAAAATCCAAAACTAGACAATAAATCGTCCAGAATGTTTATAAATCCGCGAAGACTGTCTGCTCCACAAGGCCTTCACTCTCCATTGAGAGCATTTTCTAGTGTACCTGCTTCGTCGTTTAATAAAAATCTTGAAAACGATGCTGCACCGCAATCGAGTATTGTCAGATCTAGGCTGTCGCGTTATTCTCTGTTGCCCCAACAAATGACAGCTAAACGTCTGCTTCAATCAGGTGAGACTAGTGTCGAATCCGCGAATGCATCGTTGAAGCGACCATTGTCACCAAACACATTAGCAAATGATAACGGTATTCAGTCTTTTGCTCAAACTGGAGAACGAGTTCCAGTGGATAATAACTACAATGCGAGGTCTCTACCAACAATTACACACACAATCACATCAACAGCGTCTTCTCAAAGTATTTTAGAAAATCAGATGCAGGAAAATGTGGTAACAACATCAGCATCGTTTGCTTTTCAGGAGAGCAAACAAGAGCCTCACACGAATGCTCAACCGTTGGCCAAACGTAGAGCCAGCCTCTTACCAGTTGTAGTTGAGCCAACTAATAATCTGAAAACAGAAAATGAAACCTCATCGCTTCTAGGCAACAGACCATTTATTGCACAGATGGACTTAAATGTCCTAAACCAACGGCGAAGAGAGGAATATCAGAAGATGGAGGGAAAAAACGACTATAATCAAGCAGACACGTCTGTGGCAATTAATCTCTCCGTTTCGGCCTCCTCGAATGTAATCAGCGTCAAAACTGAATGTCAGCTATCACCCGAAGCCGGATTGGACGTCAGCAGATTAACTGGACCACTAGATCTAACCACACCAAACCGGTCTCGAAAACTGATGTCTCCTCTCACATCAACAACCACTGTTAAGCCTTCAGATATGTCGCAGACTTGTTCTTTAGATTCAAATCAATTGTCACCACTCAAAGCTTTGAGCAAAGGAGATAATTGCGATGAAGAAGGAAATAAAAAAGATTTAAAAGAGGAAACGGCGCATAAAAATATTATAAATGAAGCAAACGGAAGTCGAGAATCGTTAAAAGATGACACTAAAGCAAAGCAGCTGCAAACAAGTGAAGCGATTACACCGTCTACAACGATCAAGACTAATACAAATGATGTTCGCTGCAACGTTCAATTGCTCTGCATTCTCCTCCAAACCGCATTAAACACCCTTCAACAAGAAGCGGAGAATACGCCAACTGAAGCTGATGGCCAGATAAGTTTAACACCTGGAGCATGTGGCCTTTTAACTGCTGTTGGTAACATTCTACTTACTACGGTAAACAAGGAGAGGCCAAGTTCCTCCGCTACTATCGCTAAACGTAGCAGCTGCAGCAGTTCGAATTCCACACCTTTTTCATCTACCACATCTACTACTACTACTTTGAATTTGTCTAATATTTGTAACACTACAAAACCAGCGAATGATTCTATACTTGGCATCACCAAAGAAGACCAGACTGGTTTACTTCTTCAAGTTATGCCTGAGAGTGGATCTGTAGATCAATATTCTGACTATCCAACGAATCCTATGCCTTGTGATAACCTTTCCGAAACACGAACTTCATTGTCTTTACGTTCGTCACAACAGATTTCGGAAAACCCGTTGCTTTCATTGCAATCGGAATTTAATTCAATCTACATGACAAGCCGTCGATATCCACACCATGATCCTCATAATCTAAATCAGACCACTTGTCCACCGTCTTCCTCACACCAACCGATTAAGACTTTGGATACTGAACAGATGTTAGATACAAGAAATTCGTTTGCTGGAATCAATAACCCTACTACAAATAATGCTGATATCACCTCCTATTCGATTTTGAATAGTCGTAATGTTAATAATGAGACCATTAGTTTAACACAGCAAAATAACATAATATCAAGAGAAAGTGAATCTAAGGCGTTAAGTGAAGAGTTTTCGGTTACTGAGAACGTAAATTCCAGCAGTAAGTTAAACAGTAAAACCGATGAGACCGCAAGGACTACTTCCTACATACCCTCTTCTTTCTCATCTTATTCGTCTTCTACACCTTATCCGTCCTGTTCATTGAAAAGTAATGTTGAAGTCTCGTTAATCGCTGATTCGTCGAACACCATCTTCGAAAGAGGCCGACAGGGGAGGCACAGTCTGTTGCCAACATTACATTGTCAAACATCTCTAAGTAGTTGTGTTACCTCTCTTCCTGCCAGTTTCCAATCCCAGCCTGCACATCATTTACCGACGGAACTATCTCATCCACGGCTATATTCATCTCCTAAACGTCATAGTATTGCTGCAACTAGTGAGAAGGCAGGCAAGATGCGGCATACAGCCAGCAGCAGTGCAAATGCGCCAAAGGTGAGTGAAGTTGTATCTTCTGTAAACTGTAGGTCAGTTTGTGGTTAGAAATAATTTCTTTATGATTGGCTTGCATGACAAATTTTTTCACAGTCAACAACTTGTTCCTGGCGCTATCAAAACCTCTATGACATTCATCACCGACAACCTCTGAAATTAAAGTTCAGTTTCTGGTCATCACATAGTGTACCTACTCTTCATAACAAGCAAACTCATGAAAGCGTTTACTGGTGGTTCGCAGCCGAGTGCTTCGGGTGAATAGTTTCCGTCAGCCCATGATTGTAGACTATCAAAGATGCGAGAAACTTAATCTATATCCTCATTCGCTTGGTAGGTATTTCCAAATCTAGACCGTGTAAAAGGTAAAACCTCAAATAAAACGGCCCGAGGGGTATAAGGAGTATAACTTGCAAAATATTCTCCATAAACTATATTATTACGCCCTAGAAATCTATTTCTTATTGGGGATCAGTCGCAGTTTTATTGAATTCAGTTACTTTTGTCTTAGTTGAACGCAAACGTATATTCACTCGAAGACAAGTGCGTAATCGCTAGAGTTTTCTTTTTCACAGTTAATTATACAATCGATGAACATTGGTTACACTCACGTATTCGAGTGAGGAGAAGTTACCAGGGCAATATGTTTTACTATAAATGTAAATTTGATTACACCAAGTATTCGAAAATTAAATTTTAGGGACTTTCATTTTAAAGACTAAATCATACTCCTTATGATGAGACCTTCAGTGGTGAACGGTGTTAACGCATTCAATATCTCTCTTCTCTAGTGTCAAACAACTGACAGCATATGTATCACTATTCAAATCCACTTATCCTGGAGTGCAATTGTGAGGTTGGAGTAATTAGCGATAATTCTGTAGCGTTTAACTAGAAAATTGAATTTACCGGATCTGCGTTTTGACAAACGTAGTTAATCGTTTTCGAGTAGTTTTCTTTCTTTACCAAAATATTTCGGCTGCCTTATTCAGTATTTTAAACAGGTGAAGATAGACCAACTGAAGAAGGCTGCCGAAATATTTTGTTAGAGAAAGAAGTATACTGGAAAAAGATTAATTGCGTTAGTCAAAACGCAGATCAGGTAATTTCAATTAATCCAGTTTCGCAAAATAAATTTCATTTTAGTAAATTGAAAATTGTCTCATTTGATCAGTAGTCCATGTTGTTGGGCCGTACATGTTACCTCCTTTTGATAGTGCTTATTAGAACCTTCGTTTTGGAGTTAAGTCATCTTCAGTCGAATCGTTTTGGCTGCTACCTGGGCGTATTGCACTAATAAAGGACATTTCTATACAAACCTTAGTTTTCTATTTTTTATTGAATACATAGCGGAGTAACATTATCATTCAGCATAAATCCGACGCTGGAATACTAAATAAGAACTACTATCGGAACAACTACAGTTTTTCGTTAACTGAGACGCTTTCTTGGAACGCTGCCAAAACAATCTGGATTCCAGACCTCGGAACTAATTAATCTGGATGGCTAGAACCGCATAAATGGTAGATAAGTGCTATCGTGGTCATTAACTATTATTCGTGATATCGGCCACTTGTTTATGCTACACTGTACACTTAATAATAGCGAGAAACTGTAATGGGAGGAAAGTGACTGTAAGCTATGGAAAAATGTCTAATTTAATGCGTCTTATATGACGAATTAAATATGATTAAAGCAACTGTCTTGGAGAAATAGAATTATTATGTATGCATGCTTGTAGCTCTTAATACCATATCAATATTCTGACCATTATGCGTACATTATACTACTGGCTACATTTGATTTCCTTTGAGAAACCTAATAGAGATAGAATTTTTTGTTCTACATTGCTCCGAAATTTCTAGAGAACTCTGCAAAATACATGGATGTCAGTATGCTTATCCTTCTGGTTTCATCCGAAAGATTACAACTAATTAAGCAATATTCAGATGAGCAAAGATAAATGTTTTCTTGCTAAAATTATAATATATTAATAGACTCGAATTTTGAGTATTCATATATTAATCTTTACTATTAAAATTTATAAGTACAGCGTAATGCACTGTTAGAAATATTTCATAAAAATGCTTGATATTAGTCATTTTATCTGTGTTGGGCAACAGAATCGAATAAATGGAGCTCGAGGAACATCGGCAGACGCCAGCTACAAAACTTCATTTAACGACGTTAATGTGGCAACAAATGCGTTCCAGACAGCAGATTCGTCATTGGGCCAGGCTGTTGGTTTATGGAATGCCCCTGATGTCCTTCAACACTCGCCACCAATCCAATCGTCCCGAAACTCTTCAAGATCAGGTTCTCCACAAGGTTCTAGTGCACGTGCAATAACTCAATCGCAATCTTCTTCCCATTCCAACTCTCTCTTAGCAACGAATGCGAATAACTATGTTGGAGACCATCCGAATATGTCATTGCTTGCAGGCCAGGGTGATGGTGGCACCGGGGTCATAATTTGTCCAGTCTGCCAATTTGATGCACGCTGGTTTTCCGAACTACGTGCACACATGGTCAACCATTCAGAGCACAGAATGTTCGGATGCTGTTATTGCGCTTACCGTGCCAAGTGGAAGTGGGATGTGGCCAAGCATATGCGTCGCTGTCCGAGAGCCAGACATGTTGCTCATCTACAGAACGAGCTGTTGCTTCGTATGGTAAAGTATCACGCTCCACCGAAATCTGACATTCTTTACAACTACTTTCCACAGGACGGGTTTCCTGGCGTGGATATTGACAGACCGATTAGTCCTCCAGCGGATAAAGCGACACCGAGAGCTATTGCCGAGGCGGCGGCAGCTTGTGCAGCAGCAGTGGCAACAGGATTGAAACCACCTGGAAATATTGGTGCATCACCGACTTGTTCGCCAAATTGTAAGCTTGGACCAGTATACTTAGAATTTGGCAGGTTTAAATATATGAGTGAATCTTAGTGTTTAACAGCCGTAAAGTCCACTTTTAACTTTCTCCGGCCATGTCGAATTAT
>JAQBSW010006470.1:0-48312 GCA_029291075.1 Eudiplozoon nipponicum | reverse complement strand
AATTTTATCAAAATTCATCTCCATAAATTTGAGTTCGCAGCAGCGCGGGATGGGTCAGCTAGTAAAATAATAAAAATAATAAACATAACCAATGTTTACGGCATATATGCTGCAAAAACTCCACATTTGAGAGCCAATCAATCGACGACTCCAAGATTTGGTCCTTATTGGGAAACGTCAGTAATATTAATGTATAAAAGTTTGACTTAAAGTTGTGATACATGACTTTAATTAAATTTCTAGTTTCTTCTGTGCTGTTGGGGAAACTGTAACTATCCTAAATGGGATTTTCAGTTAAGTTTCTGCCTTTTCTGGTCCGAAATTTGTCTGTTTCTTTTGATTTCTTTTTTTATTGACTTTAATTAAATTTCTAGTTTCTTCTGTGCTGTGTGGGAAACTGTAACTCTCCTAAATGGGATTTTCAGTTAAGTTACTGCCTTTTCTGGTCCGAAATCTGTCTGCTTCTTTTGATTTCTTTTTTTATAGTTGACTTCATTAAATTTCTAGGATAACCGTTAGACATTGAATAGTTTTTGCATTAGTATAATCGTTGACTTTTAAATCTGAACTAACCAAGCTGTCAATTCTTGCAGAAAAGCCGCGAACTGTTGATAATTCATATTTAAAAGTCATGAAACTGTTGAAATGCAAATACTGTGCTGGCCAGGTTGGTATAAAATAAATTGTTCTATTTAATTTAATTCTTTCTTTGGTTATACATCGAAGAAATCCAAACAATCATTTTTTCCATGCTCTGACGTGAAACTGGTATTCTTATGCTCTTTATCGAAAGTTTAAAACAGTGTTAGTGTTTGCGACCTGTTTTTTTAATACACAGAAAATATCATCGACTTTCCGTATGTATTTTACACATTTACTTAAGTCACTCTTTGAAGATGTGCTATCATAATGGCCTGAGAAAATCTCAGCCAACACCGGAGATAGGGTGCGTAACCTCCACCAACTGGATGTGACGCACGCAATTGATTGGTTGTTCCCCTATTTCACACTCTCTCCATGTTTACATTTTTCTATCTTGTTTTGCCTTCAATTTATATATTAAGAGATGTTCACTTGTAGATACTTGATAAGGAAATGAGAAAGAAGCGGTTGTTTTATCTGATAACAATTCTTTATATTTTTGCACATGGAAAGATTTCTATGAATTATATATATATATATATATATATATATATATATATATATATATATATATATATACTTGAGATGAATATGAGAAAGAAACGTTTCTTGTCTCCGATAAAATGTGTTTTCCTTCTTGCACATGAAAATGGTTTTATGAGTAATCTAAGTATTGTAAAATAATTCACAAAATATACTGGATTAAACTCTCTGCTTTGTTATAAATTACGATTTTCAAACTGGGTATGATTGCTAGGCAGAACGCTAACCAGGAATAGTCGTTCATATTGCATCTACATATTTAATTATTTGTGCAAGTACAATAGTGATGCAAATTTAATTGATATAAATAAAGTTGGAGCTGACCGAAATAAAGCAAAACCCTTTATTTATATCGAGATTTTCTCGGACTGACAAACTTAGGAATACACGTTTAATTTCATAAGAATCTGAGGTTTAGGATAAATCCAGAGTTTCATTTAGTTATCTTTCGACTTAAGTGAATTAAGATTAATTTCAGTCTGTTTGCCGTTGTAATCCGGAGATGACCATGGAAGATTGCAACGCGTCCGTATATCCGATAGAATGAAGTTTTACTATACTTAATGATTTTTTAAAGGAAACGTGATTTGTGCTTATTACAAGCTTGCAATCATGACGGCCATAATTGTTATCGACTTTCGCGCAATCAATTAGCATTAATAGCATAACTTATATGCTGGAGGGGAAGCTGCAATAATGCTATTTCCTTTAAATTATTTAAATTGTGCAACCGACGTTTCTAGTTGAGCACAATACATGCAAGAATACTAGAAAGGAGAGTTAAATATATGATCTTCTATAAGATTTAAACGCATTGCGGTTTAATCCTCGATTTTCACTTTGTCGCCGTAGTCCTATGAGGCAATGGAAGATTGTAACGCGTCAACAAGTGGGAAAAACGGTAATTTTGCTATTCTGAACAACCGGTTAAATAAAACGTGATCAGTGTTTATTTCAAGTTCGCAGGCTTGAATTTAATACTTACTATCAGCACCCGAAGAATCAAAATTTTTTTTAAAATGCCGTGGTATTTAAATATAAATCAATTGTCTATTGGGGTTATGATAAATCATGTAATTGAATATAAGCGAACACTGGTAAATTGGTTCACCAAATGCGTAGTAGTGACCGTTTCAAATTTTCGAACTAACATCTATGCTTTAAAATAACTGAATTAATATAATGCAGGTTTAACTAACGCTTACTGCTCAAATTTGAAAGTTTAGAACATTTTTGAGTAGTTTACAACGATGAGTTTCACCTGCAAATGATATCATTGAGTGGCGATAGCAGAGGAAGAAACCATTGAACAACGAGGCCAAAAAAATGAGAATCAAAAGTTATTTATCGCAGACGAAATTAGTGAATCAAAACATATTGCAATAGTTGAAAACTTCCGAATAAATTAATACACCCATTGCGTAAATATATGTAAATTAACGACGTTGATTGCAACTTTGATCGAATGCCCTGATACATACTAAATATAGAGTTAATAAGCTAAGCAACTCTAAAAACCGCATTCAGTGTGGCTTAAATGTCTGTGCCGCTACTAATACAATAATGCTACTTATGTGTCACGCGACAAGTCAAAATTTGATGGCCCTAAATAAGGCCATTATTATGCAATATTTTAATGCGTTTTATGATTATTTGGTAAGATGATGTTTTTCAGACAATCTATGCCAACGGATAAAGATGTCGCTCATTGTTGGTTTATGAAAAGGTTTGCCTGTCTAAATAGACCTAATATTTAGCGCGAAACTTAGATGCATCAGTGGCACGTTGACATTACGGAGACAACTGTGGCTCTCTTCTTTTTGATTCCGATGATAAAAACACACAAATCTAAACATAATACTGGCAAAGGCATTACGTCCGTCCTCATCATGTAATGCAACTAATCTCTTTTATGAAATGGTTAAAAAACATCCATTGCACGGGTGGTGATAAAAATTCTTCAAACTAAGTTTGTGAGCTTGAGATGAACACTAATCTTATGCATCTAGCTATTCAAACAACATTGCGAAGCCACTATCATTCGCATTTATTAATGATTTTCGACCTTTTATGATCACCATCGGAGCACGACGGCAAACTGACAAACGAAGATCAAACCGGAGTTCATATATATTGTAACGAAAATTATTTAGGTGGCTCTTGTCCAACATTGCATCGCATGAAATTTCGGCTGCTCAACTTCTATGCCGTCACGAGCACAACAATGTTTGCAATGTATTAGTTATTCCAAAAAACTGTTATTTTTTTACTCATATATCAATAAATTAAACTGTGCGAGGTATGTGGAATCTAGGATCAATAAAGTTCAAATTAAACCAGAATGACAGGTGTAGGCCAGCAAGAATGAAAGGTATAATCTCATGTATGTAATCTCACGTTTCGTTCATGCTGGCCACTCATCAGTAGGGTTTGGTAATGCACTCCAAACACACTATGCATTTCGTCAAATAATGTAGGTCATCTAGACGGTGCGAGATAGAGACATTATGAAATTGAGTCATGAAATGAGAGAATAAAATTTAAACACTACAAATAATGTGCTCCAAGTCGCATTTTAGCACATGTCTGCCTGAGTTTAAATCTTTTGTTCATGCTGAATTACACATAGTCTTCCGGTGCTACTAGAACTCATTTTTTACTAGTTACACCATACCCAGTACGCAATTACATTTTTGTTAGTTCTCCACAATCAAAAATTAAATTATTTTGTATATTTCTTTAAATGATATCATTATTACAACAAAAATCAGATAGCTGATGTCGATGCAGACCAGAGTCCAAGATTTTTTTGCAGATCCTGCTGTTTGGAGTTTGTAATTATCCGCAATTTTGAGGTGCTGAAGCCTATCTCTAAAACCAGAGTATTGCAGAGGTACAGGTGTCTGCAACTCTACCACAGGCTTCGACAAAACATTAACCACGGAGTGGAGGATTCGCTAGTAGTTATAGAATGTAATATACAATAGTCTTGATGCTACTTATAATGAGCAATTATCATAAGAAAATACTTAATTATCAGTTAACTATTATTTGTTTAGTTAAACATAGTCATGACTGTCATCTTTAATCAGTGCGGACAAACATTTTGTGTGTAATTATTAATAAGTAAGTTAATTAAAAATAGATACTAAAATTAATTTGAGGTGTGGTAATGCAGTTAAGCAGCACTGCCTGCCTTTTTCAATCATCATCATCATCATCATCATCATCATCATCATCATCATCATCATCATCATCATCGTAATCATCATCATCATCATCATCATCATCATCATCATCATCATCATCATCATCATCATCATCATCATCATCATCATCATCATCATCATCACCTCCACCACCAACATTATCATCATCATCGTTATCATCAAATTATGCGTATTAATCACTAAGTTATAATATTTAGTAAAGGGCTCTGCGTAACAGAATAAAGTGTAGATAGTTCAGGCGTTTCGATTTGAGTAGCTGGTTAAATCGGAATGCAGCTTTCGAAAAGTGTATAGCATTGTATATGCAATTCGCATGAAGGTATGATAATTACATTATACCTTAAATAGCCTATAGATAATAGAGTAGGAAGGTAGCTGCGGTTGACTATATATAGCGGTAATTAGAATTACAGCATGCCCGCTGTGAATATACAAAGTTTTTTTAAGTCTAATTTGTGCAAAAATTGAACATACTGATTATATAAACGGACTTTTTTGTTTGATGGGCATTCTTCGTTCCAGCAATAAAAACGCACGTGCTTGTATAATATTGTCTTCTAAATTCACAATTGATGAAGAGGTAGTTGAACTGCGGCAGAAGCTCGCACTATTGAGTAAAGAGCTAGCATAAATCCGCTTGCATTGGAGTCGTCGTCCATATAAGAATTGTAATTTAAAGAACGGAGGAATCAAAATCTCTCCTTTCAGTAACAGTGATAGCACTTGTTGTTGGTACTCGTTTAAAGTACGATACATATTACAAATAGTGAATTAGCTTGGAAGACACTTTGCAACAGCCTTCATATGATGTTTGCTCTACTACTGCTTTGATGAAAATTCGTATAGCAGATTGTACCCTCCACATGTCCCATTTCTCTCGGTATAGAGCGTTGTACCCGCTCCTACTAATGAGTCGCCAGTAAAAACGAAGCGAATGTACACATGAGATTATACTTTTCATTCATACTGACTTAGGTTTGTTCTTCTGGTCCCGTTTTAACTAATTTGTTACTAGGCGTGTAACACCCGATATACAATTGCATATATATTAATTCTCCGCAACAAACATTATCTAACTGTTATATACGTAAATGAATAATGTCATGTAAACCGTGAATTTTAATAGCCAATATCGATCAAGGCCATGAAATATGGATTTTCTGGATTAAAAGTTGTTCAGATGTATTTTTTATTTTTTATTTTTGGGAAATTTAGCCTATCTTGAAGTTCATCTCGTGTGTACCATGTGCCGACTCGGAATTTTGAAAAAAATTGTTTTGGTACTATTTACAGGCTTGGTATATGTTAAATATACTGAGTTAGCTTTGAAGTCCCTTTGTCACAGACTTCGAATGAAGTTTTCTGTACTACTTCTTTGATAAACACGTTTAAGATATCACACCGTCGAACAGTTCCACATTTCTCGACCAAATATATTTGTGGGTTTTGGGCGTATTCCCGGCTATTTCTGACTATTTGTCATTATGCACGAACAGTTTGGTGTCTTTGCTTTGTCTTCCTGATGTAATTTCAACTAACTTCTTACTGGGTAAGAGATGAAGATTATCAATTGGTTAAATAACTTTAGTTCAATTGAATAGACGACATTTATCTTTCTACTTCTATAATAATCCAATCATTCAACCTGCATCACTGACTTCCGTTTACGTGATTAATGATATCTACAATGGCCTCAGCAGTTTGAAATAGGACCATGCAATAACTAAAACGCTATAATGATTTTTAAAAAATCGTCAATTCTATTTTAAGAATAAAGCAAATCCACAGGAATATTTTTGTAATTTACTTTGCAAGAATTTGACGAACGACGCTACTATTTTGTCGAGAAAGACAGTCAATACGATCAAAGATCTTTTAAGTTGCATCAGCAGTTTGAAATAAAGCCAAACGCTAATTTTGAATGTATAAATGCATTAAAAAGCCGTCAATTACACTTGAAGAATAAATCAAATCCGCATGAATATTTTGATCATTCACTTTTTAAAAAAATTGACGAATGACACTCATAGTTTTGGCGTAAGAGGCAGTCAAGTCGAAATAGTGCAAATAAAGATATGTTTGGACTATAAATCGATAGCTCGTCTTAAGACAGGTTTATGCTAATTACGTACACAGAAAATGCAATGAATTATTTAAAATAAAAGTACGTAAAGTAGACTAATGTTCTTTTAACGGCCTTTCCACTGAAGCATTCTTCCGTAGCATAAGGTAAACTTAATCAAATGTTTTGAGATATGAATTTGGATCAAACTACTGTAACATAATTGATTATATTACAAGTAAATTTTTTAAGTATTCAAAAATGAAGTTGACTGCTCATTCTTTAAATTTTATTGTATATATGTATATACTTCATTAATTATTCAGTAGGGAGAAAAGCACACATGGAACAGATGAAGGTAAATTGATTTGTGAATATTTTGGTGAGATCTGGTGAAAAAATTCGCATAAGCTTAACTACGCAAAAAATAAGTTACATTTTGAGTTGCTCAATGGATATTATTTTAAACGCAGCGAATGAGAGCAAAACTAAAAGGAAATTTGCACTGGTTCTAGCCCCGTTGGTGCAAAACTCTGGCAAGAACTTGAAAATTTTTCAATCTGGACGAAGCCAGTCTACTTGATCAAATGCCTTTGATTTTTAATGCAACGCTTAGCTTATAATAGCAAAATATACAATAAAAAAGCGAGCATAAACATCAAATTTATATATAGAGGTATATATATATAATATATGAGTATATATATATATATATATATATAGAGCATATAGGCATATATATGGAAGGGGAAGAAGGGTGAGTGTTGGGATACAAGGGAGGAGGCATATGGATTTGCCGAGGGATAATCAGCACCCATCGGCTCACGGTCTTCAGCCGACTACGAGTTGGCATGTATATTTTTAAGTAATATTTGATATCGACATTAATATTATCGACAAAAATATTATTCACCAATATACATGCGCAAGTTGTCGATCAACTTATGTAGGCCGATCGACCAGACGGTTATTACTCGAATGAGAGAACATTGTAACTTAAAAGCCTGTTTTAAATCAAATGGTGAATACACTTCTGCAAATGCGCAACACATCATCGAAACATCGCACGTATGTTCTCCAGACGTAGCATTCAAAATAATTACCAAATGCAATAACAAAAGGGAGCTAGACACATACTAAGCCTTATGGATAAACAAATTGCAGCCGGATTTATGCAAGCAGAAGAAGCATGTTCAGGCATTGAGCTTGAACTGGATGTAACGCACGCAATTGATTGGTTTCCGTTTTTCACACTCTCTCTCTATGTTTACATATTTCTATCTTATTTTGCTTTCCAATTTATATATGAAGATATGTTCATTAGTAGATAATGAGAAAGAAATTTTTCTAGTATCTGGTAATTTTTTTTGTTTTTGCACATAGGAAGGGCATGATGAATTTTATAGAAGCTCGCATTTCAAAGCTTATATATATATATATATATATATATATATATATACTCTCTCTCTCTTCATGACATTTCATCAGATAGTTGAGCGTTGCGAATATGTGCACTTCCAGCCAACTAAGTGAAATTAGAGTAGCTGAATACTAATTTACTCTTTATATGCGTTACACCCTTTGTTTGATACTCACCGGGAAAAAAAGACGTGATTCAGATGGCCCTCAAATTTTAGGACGGGGAGCAAAATAAATCAACAACACACTTAATAACCTTTAGATGTTGTTTGTTGCTGAGACCTAATATATACATGCAATTATGTATTATGTGTTGCGCACCTAGTACCAAATTAGTTCAATTATGACCAGAAGGATAAACCAAAGACAGCATGAACGAAAAGTCTAATCTCGTGCATATTGGTTTTGTGTTTACTGGCGACTCATCAGTAGGAGTTGGTATTACGCCCTTTAACCACTATATATTTGGGTGAGGAATGTAGGATAATAGGACGCCACAATATCCTAGACAAATGAGTAAACCTGCAGAAGTGACTAACATCATATAAAGTCTTCGACAATGCGACTTCAACACTAACACTAATATATATATATATATATATATATATATATATATCAATCTATAAGGATACCAATACTATAGCTATTTCATCACTCCCCATTACCAACATTATAGTACCGAAAATATACGTGGTACTAAAACATAGTTACCAGTTGGTATGGTATCAACACGATGGATTTCAATGCATGCTATAGTTCAACAAAATTGGGAATTATAACTATTTATACCGGCTCCTTCTGATGATTAAACAGTAAACGAATGTGCACGAGTTTATACCTTTCCTACATTGTGTCTTTGGTTTATCCTTCTGGGCATAATTTAACTAATTTGTTACTGGTTGCACAACGCCTAATACATAATTGCACTAAATAACCTGTTTCCAACATAAGTGAAAAAATTAACAACGCACGAATATTGCACATGTGAAATTTCACTTTAAAAACTGGGTTTATACATTAGGCAGGCTTTCTTGGTACCAACTTTTTTCATTTCATTAGATGGAATTACCTAACGTTTGTGTATGTGTGCGTTTACATTCAACAGGTTAATATGTACCGCCTCGGCAACCATAGTGTTAGTACCATGTACTGATTCGGTACTACAATGTTGGTATCGGTTACTAACACAATAGTCATAGTGTTGGTATCCTTTACAGACTCAGTATATATATTATGTAGTGTGAGTTGGCGTTGAAGTCGCATTGTCGTAGACTTCATATGATGTTAGCTTCACTATTGCAGGTTTACACATTCGTCTAGGAGATTGTACCGTCCTATTATTCCACATTCTTCTACCAAATATATAGTGGTTAAAGGGCATAATACCGGCTCCTACTGATGAGTCGCCAGTAAGCACGAAACGAATGTGCATGAGATTATACTTTCCGTTCATGCTGTCTTGGCTTATCCTTCTGGTCACAACTGAACTAATTTGTTACTAGGTGCTGTACATAATACATAATTGCATATATATATATATATATATATATATATATATATATATATATATATATATATATATATATATATATATTAGTTCTCAGCAACAAACAGTATTTAACTGTTATTTAAAGGTTAATATTAAATTGAATATAATTAAAACACATGTTCAACCAACTAAGTGTACGTGCTTTCAGCGGACGCTAATTGCATTGCATTGCACGCGTCGAACTAATAGACTTATTCTTTTAATCAATTTTGCGAGCTTGATAAACACACCAATTCCTTTGTATTTAACCACTCGTCGAACATCATAACAAAACAACTGCCAGTTGCCTGCACTGACGCGTTTCGACCTTCCATGATCGTCATCAGAGTACGACGGCAAACAGCATTGCATATATATGGAAAGCAAAATTAGATATGTGACTGGCAGCAGTTTTGTTATCTTGTTCGACGACTGGTTAAATATAATAGGATTGGTGCTTACTTCGAGCTCGCAAACTTGATTTAAAGAAGTCTTAACTCTACCCGCGCAATCAATTATTGTTTAATTGTATTGCCTATATATATGTGTGTGGCGAAAGCTACAAACAGCTAATGTTCGTGACTGCATAGAAATTGTGCAGCCGACATTTCCAGTCAAGTTCAATATATGCAAGACTGCTAGAGGTGAGAGCCGCATATCTAAATTTGATTTCCGTGTATATTCAATGCGGTTTGATCCTCGCTAGTCAGTTTGCCGTCGTACTCTGATGATGATCAGAGGTCAAAGAAACGCGTCAGTTACGTTGTGACTGGCGGTAGTTTTGTTATGTTGTTCGACGACTGGTTAAATACAATAAGTTGGTGTTGCTTCAGCTCGCAAACTTGATTTAAATAATTTTTACCACCATCCGCGCAATCAATTATTGTGTAAGAGTAATTAATTATTTCAAGGTTGCGATTTTTATATAAAAACCTGCCCTATTGTGAACACGCATTTTTCAGTATAATCTGTTCCTTGTATAATGTAGAAAAGACAATTCATAAGTGTACGTGCTTTCAGCGGACGCTAATTGCATTGCATTGCACGCGTCGAACTAATAGACTTATTCTTTTAATCAATTTTGCGAGCTTGATAGAAACACCAATTCCTTTGTATTTAACCACTCGTCGAACATCATAACAAAACAACTGCCAGTTGCACGCACTGACGCGTTTCGACCTTCCATGATCGTCATCAGAGTACGACGGCAAACAGCATTGCATATATATATGGAAAGCAAAGTTATAAATGTGACTGGCAGCAGTTTTGTTATCTTGTTCGACGACTGGTTAAATATAATAGGATTGATGCTTACTTCGAGCTCGCAAACTTGATTTAAAGAAGTCATAACTCTACCCGCGCAATCAATTATTGTTTAATTGTATTGCCTATATATATGTGTGTGGCGAAAGCTACAAACAGCTAATGTTCGTGACTGCATAGAAATTGTGCAGCCGACATTTCCAGTCACGTACAATATATGCAAGACTACTAGAGGTGAGAGCCGCATATCTAAATTTGATTTCCATATATATTCAATGCGGTTTGATCCTCGATAGTCAGTTTGCCGTCGTACTCTGATGAGGATCATGGAAGATCAAAAAGCTTCAGTGCGTTTCGCCTGGCGGTAGTTTTATTATGTTGTTCGACGACTGGTTAAATACAATAGGATTGGTGTTTACTTCAAGCTTACAAACTTGATTTAAAGAATTGTTACCACCACCCGCGCAATCAATTATTGTTTAAATTAATAGATTTATTTTTGACATTTAAAATTATGTAATTTCAGGGTGATAACAATAGATGGAGGAGGGAGGACAAATCAATTATCAGAACCGGGTAAATTATAATAATTTAGTTGAATAAGTAGCTTGATTAAGATATGAAATAAAATAAATAATGGGAAGTGGAGCAAATTATGAAAATTACTCAACGAAATAACAGGCAATATAAAGAAAATATTTTAAATTACTTTAATAAGCATTCAATTCACTAAAAATCTTTAAATAAAGAAATACAAATAAACGAATAGTTAAAGGATGAAATTCAGAAAGCTTGTGTTAGCATTAATTCATAAACCGGTTATAAGATAATAAGCCATACTTTAGCCAATATTCATATTTTTTACTGGGGCTAGCATCCGATTTTTATACGTGCAATAGTCTTACCCTGTCATTACTTAATACTGCATTCCAAATCAAGCATAACAAATTTTCGACAATTGTTTCATTCGTAATATAATGTTTTGATTTACTTTCGATAAGTTCCCTAATCAATGTTGTACTCCTGTCACGAGTGGATATCGCTGGGCGTCTACAATCATCTCAGTTAAGTGTGTATCCAGTCGCCAGCGTATGACAGGGAAAAAAATCTGGTAGCATGTCCATACATAAATGCAGTTCTATGTTCTCCTTTTCTTACCTTGATTGAACGCATGTTTTCACCAGCATATATTAGACTACAATTTTGGCAATGATGCCATACACTCCTAATAGTTCTAAGGTTTCATGTGTTTCTTTATGTTTAATGAGTATTGTTCCCAGTGTAAGGGACTGTCGTCATACAGTTCTTATATTTTATTTAATGTCTGTTACTCAAAGACTTCTTAACGTTAACGATTCTAACATATCGATTTTCAACCGAGTAGAATCATTCTACTTGAATTTTAGAAGGATTCCTGAATAAGTATCCTGGATTAATTGCATTTTTTACACTATACAATTCTAAGTTTATATTGGCATTACGAATAAATAATGGGTCAAATGATTATAACAAGAACGTAACCTTAATTACAGTAATTATTATCACCGCCCGCGCAACCAATGTTCGTTTAATTATATAAATGTCCATTTAAATACTTCTTCATCATGTAGTGTGCTGTCTGTTCAGTAATGACAGCTTCGGAGTGGTTAGTTGGAACTTTGAGTATAAACGGACGTCATATGTGCTCCACCTAAAGGCAAAATAAACTAACCAAGTTACACGTGTTAGTATATAACTGAAAATTGTATGTAGAGTAGTGTGCGGCAGGGTGCCTCAGTGGTTAGAGCACCAGATTTCGAAGCAGACGTACCCAGGTTCGAGCCCTGTCTGCGGCGAATACATGCCACTACGCGATGAGTTCCCAATAAAGACGAAACCGATCAACTGGATGAATTGCCTTTTCTACACTATACAATTCTTAGTTTATACTGACATATATGTATGTAATTAATGAGTCAGGTGTTTATATCAAGATTGAAACCTTGATTATAGAAATAAGTATCCCTCCAATAGGTATATCTTTTTAATTTCCGACAATTTATAATTTACTTTACATGCATAAACCGTAATTCATCTTTCTTTCAAAATTAAATGGAATATTGTTCATTTGATTAGTAAAATATATGAAATTTACCTTTTCATTCTCTCAATGGTTCCAAATCACTGATATGTCATCCAAGAACCGTAGACACAATGCAGGCTTCAGTGGTATCTTATCCAAAATATTATTATCCAAGTAAGGCATAAAGAAGTTTGTTATTGGAACCGACATACGTTGTTCCATTGTGACATCTCTACTTTTTTTTATAAAATTGTTTCCTTTATGTAAATTATTTAGAGGACATACAGATATACATCACCTCCATAATGTGCCCAATCGACATTTTGCTTCCTTGTAATATCAATGGGTGATCAACAAATAAAAATCAAAAAAAAATCCAGAGCTTCCGGTATCAGTATACTTGTGTACATAAATACTAAATCGAAGCTCGCCAGCCGATCATATTAATCTAGTTCACATTTAACAACAATTTCAACCAATTGTTGAAACATTTTCACAATTTAATTTTCTAAATTTTGAGTTGTGGGAAATTTATTAAATTTAACTAATCAATTGAACGAACTTAAAATTACTATTGAAAGTAAGTCAGCAGGCAAATTACTGTTTTTGGATGTGAAGTTTATTATAAATGGTCAAAAATTAGAAAGAGATATGTTTAGGAAGGATTCTTATTCGGAAATCCTTCTGAATTTCAAGTCAAATCATCCTACTCGGATGGTAATCAGTTTCTTTAAATTAACGTGAAATATGCAGCGCTAATGACCACCATCTTAATTAAATAGAAGCAACAATGATGGATGTTGCAAAAAATTTTAGCCGAATTTGAACTACGTAACATTTGATACAGCGAAGGAAGATCGTAGGATAGTGGAACTACATGACGCTGAACTAAGAAATAAATTAAAATCAATAGCTTTAAAAGACAACATAAGAACGATTTTACGACAGTCTTTTGCCCTGAACACTAGACTCCTTAATAATAAATAAAAAATTGAACGCAGAAAAATCAATAATTTATGAAATCCCATGCAAACACCATAGTTTCGCGTATGTCGGTGAAACCATGCTACCAATCTAGGTTAGAAGGGAAGAACATATAAAGGCATGCTAGTATTGATATGCTACTAGATTTGAACTTGCCCGTCATGTAATGGAGATTGGAAACACGCATAACTTGGATGATTATAGACACATAGCGATATTCAGTCGTTACAGGAATATGAGATTGATTAGGGAATTTATCGAAATTAAATCTCGAGATTATATTATGAATTAAACAGTGGTGGTAAAATCGTTTAGTTTGATTTGGATTACAGAATTAATTAATGGTAGGTAAATACGATTGCACGAATAATAATCTGTGCTAGCTCCTGTAAAAAAGTTAAGAATGTTGGTTTAAGATTGGTTTATTAGTTGGCTTTTTATCTTATTGTTGGTTAATGAATTATTGATATAAAAATCTTTCCACATTTCCTCGTTTGACTGCTCTTTTATTGCATAATTTTATTTTGGCACTTAGTGAGATAAATGCTTATTAAAAGACTTTTAACATTTTCCCTTTTATAGCTTATACTTTCGTTAAGTGATTTGCATAATTTTCGGGTATTTGTTGCAACTTAAAGTCTAAATTTTTGTCATATAGGCACCAAATAAATGAAAGGCTAACCAAGAATTATTAGTTAGTATATAACAGAAAAATGTATGTAGTATACGACAAGGTGAATTAGTGGTTGGAGGAACAGTTTCCGAAGCAGGCGTGCCAAGGTTCGAGCCCCGTCCTTGGCCAAATATGGATAGTACAATAAGGACGAACCCAGTCAACTGGATGAATTGCCTTTTCGAAAGTGTACTGGTCAAAACTGCAGAGTAGAACACAGTGTACTGAAAACGAGGAATGAAAGTTCACGCAGTAAGAGTAGAAGGGTTTCCAGTGCAGTAGATTATGAAACATTCAGGAAATATGCAAGGTTACAGAATTTTGATTGAAATTAGGATAGAAGTATACTATGAAGTAGAATTTTCTGGTCGCCGATGCATACACCAACATAATTGGTATCCCTTTTTTTTATTCGATTTCAATTTCGCCCTATGTCTTTAGATTAATAATTTATTAGTAGTCGTGAAGATATTGAGATAAATAATGCACGTCGCTAATATGGTAAAGTAAGTTCCTTTAATGTGAACATTACTCGTTAATGGTTTGGCTGAAGTCATCAAGAAACACATCGCGGTGTTTCGACATTTCATTGGTAAGCAATATACTGTGAAATCAGGAGCGGAGCACCAGATTGAATTTGTTCGATCTTTACCTAATTCACCTAAGTCCCAGCAAAACCTGTAGAGATATACCAGCGAATTTATCATGGAGGAATTTTTAGGTAGTCAAATTTTAGTTTCTCCTATAGATTAGTGGTCGTTCTAAAACCTGAAGCGGAATTATGGAAAGATTTATGAAAATTACGGGCATATTTATCGTGTTGACGAAGAAAGACTCATATCATCTTTTGAATCAGAATAACTTGCCTAGAAATATGTTTTTACATGAGGTATATACGTCATTTGAAATACGGAAGGCGTATTAACAAGGAAGTTTTAATAACATTTACTCCAGTACAATACCAGGAAGCGGTCAATGAATTCCTAGACATACACTTTTGTTTGAAGAACACCAGCCAAACAATCTAGTGTTTAGTTGAAGAAATACTTCAGGATATTTCGTAATGAAAGGTTTATATTGATGATAGCATTTTCTTTCGGTGTCTCTTTAAAAAAACCGACGGTTTATGTAATTGGTTTTAAAAGGTTGGAACTATCTGAATTAGTGGCCAAACCCAAAAAAGCGCCAGTGACTTCACGGTAGAAAGATTACTTAGATACTCCATATTCAATTATGGGTTAATTCGTTGAAAGGCAAGGTTAAAGCCATTTCATAATTTTTGGAGCCCAAAGAGTATGCCAAATCAGCAGGTTTATAGGATTCATCAGCTTTAGTCCGCGTTACAAGGCAGGCCGGGGAACAATTTCAAAATGCTAAAGGTAAGGTTGATTTAATTGACCAAATTGGCAGCTGTGGAAATGGCTAAACCGTCTGAACTAGTCACACATGCCATCGACGTAGCAATAGAAGCCGTGGTACAGCAGAGAATAAATAGCCTTACAAAGATGGATCAACTATTCGATTGGGGTCTTGTAGGAGCAGAATGGTATACAATACAATGGGATCGGTGTTTACTTCAAGCCCACAAATGTTATTTTAAAAAAATGCCACCACCACCCGCATATTCAAGGAGTGTTTAATCGTATTATCTAAATATGCGTGACGTAAGCTTCAATAACGTTAATGTTCGTGAGGGCGCAGAAATTTCTTCGGTCGACATTTATAGTCAAGCAAAATGAATGCGAGATTACTAGAGTTAAAGCCGCATATCTTACGTTGTCCTCCGTATATACGCATTGCGGTTTGATCGTTGGTAGTCAGTTTGCTGTCGTACTCCGATGATGATCGTGGAAGTTTGAAACGTGTCGATGCATGTGACTGACAGTAGTTTTTGGATGTTGTTCGACGACTGTTTAAATACAATAGGATTGGTGTTTACTTCGAGCTCGCAAACTTGGTTTTAAATAATTATTTACCACCACCCGCGCAATCAATTATTGTTTAATTGTATTGTCATATATATATATATATATATATATATATATATATATATATATATATGTATATATATATATATATGTGTGTGTGTGTAATAATATTATTGTGTGGCGAAAGCCTAGGCAGTTAATGTTCGTGACTGCATAGAAATTGTGCAGCCGACATTTCCAGTCACGTACAGTGTATGCGAGACTGCTAGAGGTGAGAGCCGCATATCTAATTTTGCTTTCCATACATATGCAATGCGGTTTGATCCTCGATAGTCAGTTTGCCGTCGTACTCTGATGATGATCAGGGAAGGTCGAAACGCGTCAGTGCGTTGCGGCTGGCGGTAGTTTTGTTATGTTGTTCGACGACTGGTTAAATACAATGGGTTTAGTGTTTACTTCAAGCTCGGAAACTTGATTTAAATAATTGTTGCCACCAACCGCGCAATCAATTTTTGTTAAATATCTACCTGTACGTTAAGCAGAAACGAGGCCACCCACGCCTTTTTACAAGTAAATTACAAGGCAATTCAACATTGATTTTAATGACTTCTCGTGAGTTCCACTGTATTGCTTAATGACATGCCTTTAAAGTCACATTTAGCTCTCTCATGCAAAAACAATGGTTGAAGCTGAGGTTCTGGCGTCTTATTCTATTAGAAATTGTATAAATGCTAAATTGTTCGTTAGATTGATTAATTCTCTGTACTTTATTCTTCATTTTGTTCTGAATTTCAAGGCGTCTTCTGGAGTGCAACTTCAATGGATGTTATTCGTAAATTGTAGCTCTTTTTCGTTGTGCTTACCATTCGTTCTTTAATTCATAAGGTCATCCTAGGATCTCGTTCAATCGTCCCACAACTGGTAACACAGAAGGCGCAATAAAACATCTTAACATTAACTCCCGTTTAACATCCCTGTACAAACATGAATACAACGTATTACAAACCAATTCCAGTATACCTTTAACAAATATTCACTAACATTCAGAAGGAAACCGGAATATGTATCTTTTCAATAGGAAGGATACACACAAACACAGACCCTTACATCAGCATAAACATATGCGGATATATATTCAACTAAATTCTTCCACTTTTAGACCCAGGCGTCTCGAAGTTTCACTGGTTTAGTGGATGTATTGTGTTTAATTTTTTATAAAGTTAATGTACCCTTAATTTTTAGACGGGCCATTGCTAATGTAATCATGGATCAAAATGGGGAAGAACTTATTGGTATATATATGCTTATGATTATGTAAATATATAGCGACGTGTGTATTTGTTAAAAGAATACCAAAATTAATTAAAATTAATTTGTATTCATGTTGATAAAACGATGAGTTTCTAAAGAAATGAGCTAATTATGTACTGTTTTATTGTACCTCCATTGTTGCCATTTGTTTGACGATTGAACGTGCTCTGAAGATGATCGGCACAAAGTAAATTACCTTTAATAGAATAAATACATAAACAAATGCTCTGTATATTGTAGCCTAATTTATAACCAGATAGACTTCCACATCAGTAAGGGAGAATATCATGCGTATTGCATAAGCGGTTAGTTAAGCCACACTTTAGCCACAGTTAGAAATAACTCTGAAATTTTCTGTCTGCGCGTATTTTTGTAATTGCGTCTACATGTAAATTTTACTCGTCCTTTCGCTGTTATTTAAGTTATGCATTTAACCAATTTAATCCCGTTCCAATCTCTATGCGTAACCTTTATTATATCAGATATTGCAGTCCAGTTGCAATTTGGCAAACAGAAAAGTGCTCGGTAAATTGCGTTGCAAATAGAGCTATGGTTTAATGCACAAATCATTACATATATATATATATATATATATATATATATATATATATATATATATAAGTAAATAAATAAAATTTAAATAAATATAAAATAATACTAATTTATTATATAGGTATATACATGATTTCGACACAGATATTTTAATGGAGAAACTAATTTATATAGGATATGAGTATTAATGTGTATTTGGTTGAGAGCCGATTTCGTTAGTGTAGACTCCGTATTCGGTCTTGTCAAAACGATAATAATACTATACATTCTTTCAACAGTTTTATTAACCTCTCTCTCGGTCTATAACCGATTGCAAGCTGGATGGGATTAGGTAAACTGGGGGCATGTGAGGATTACTGCAATATTGAAATCAAAATTTTGTTGATCTTAATATGCGTCCGGAACAGAAATTAAAATATAGACATCATGGATTGGCGTGTATGTCAATCCATTAGGTGTGCTTATAGTTATTCAATAAAAATGTCACTTTAGTAAAATACACATGTTTATAGGTGGTTGTGTGCGCGGAGGGGGACAAGGATAAGTTTTTGTATACATTTGAGTATTAGAGACTAGGTATGAAGACCGGATATTAGGAAGACAATTAAAAATACACTTGGAATTAAAATAAATATAAATATATCTGTCTTGAATGAGGATACCACATTTGCCACAAGTTGTGTTTTAGTCCTGTGCGTATTGTTTCAACCCTGAAGATGAGACTGGAAAGTCGGTCTCGAAAATTAGGTAAACAAAAGAAGGGACAAGTGAGAACCCATCAATTGAGGCCAAAAATTACATCACCTGAAAATGATGAGAATTCAAGATTTTACCGACCTAAGAGTGCTATCAATTGTCCCGCACAAGAAAAATGCGGTCAAATCCACAACAAGAAGGACAGCACTGCGCAACAAGATACTTTTTTTAATTTTGGAATTTAAATTGATAATACATAAATATAGCTAAATTCAAAATTATACCATATTTCTAACTCACATAATCATTTCTTACATATTATTGTAAATAAAATTTGCGAATAATGGATGTATAATAAACGTATTATTTAATTTATTTGAAATGGGTCGTTTTTGTATAATCGCGGGTTTTTTGGAAGTACAATATCATTCACATTTCCCAGTTTACCCTTGGATATTTTGTAAACAATCTGGCGTGTATTTCAATAACGTGAGTCCAGTTATACTTTAAATCAAGTTTGCGAGCTTGAAGTAAACACCAATCGCATTGTAAAAAACCATTCGTCGAACAACATAGTAAAACTACCGCCAGTTTAACAATAATTGTTTGCGCGGGTGATGGTAACAATTCTTTAAATCAAGTTTGCGAGCTTGAAGTAAACACCGCCAACCGCAACGCACTGACGCCAATTTTGCTAATTTTGTCAACGACTGATTTAATACAATTGGATTGGTGCTTACTTCAGGCTCACATACTTGATTTAAAGAATTGCTCCCACCACGCGCACAATCAGTGATTGTTTAAGTGAATCCAATTAGCTTTTGTTATTACAGCAATTTATTTCGGCATCAAATCTATGCAGGTAAAATGAACACGGGTAAAATGACGCCAACTGGTGTCCACATACAATTTGTGCTAGGAAGGAATATTTACTAAAGACTATAGATAACTTTGCGGTTTCTGGCCATGCTGTCTAGCAGACGTTAAAAAAACTGCTATAAAGGGGAGCGTAATGGATTCCAATCCCCTTAGAATTCGTGGCAGCTTGTCACGGGTTTGCCCAGTGTGGAAGAAAACACTTTACAACATTACTACACTTTACATAATTCTATTGATTCAAGAATTTTTCTTTTAAAATGTATGCATACATGAATGTTTGATTATCGTAGGTGTTATGCTAGTTTAAAAATTGGATAGCTCATGCATACTTACCTGCTCCGTAGAGGCGCAATATCCATCGCAATCTGCCGTTAGCTCCGGAACAGTTTGTAAACTCATCTGACGCATGTTAGCACAGCGTGAATCCAAATTGCTGGTGCAAGCATAGCACTTAATTGCGTCTACAAATCCATTATGGCATGCAAGACCCAGCAAAGTTAGCACAACACCGAATACAAAGCACTGGAAAAACAACGTCTGTGGGAGCAGTGGGACTCTGCTACGGCGTCCAGGAGAGGAAAAGTGCAATGGGACTTTTTCGGATGGCATGCTAATGTAAGTAAAATTTGATCGACCGTGTCCTATCCTGAAGACGCCAAAACTGACACAAATGGGGTTGTCTCAGAGAATTTGTCAACTTTCGCGCACACTGACAGTTTCTAGCACATGAAGAAGTGAAAGTGGAAGGTAAGTACGTTGAACAAACCGAACAGTTTTAGGGAAGAGAGAGCATGATGGAAGAAGAGTGCAAGAGAGAAAGAGAGAATGAGAGAGAGAGAGATTCGGAGACTCCAAGTAAATGAAAGGTCGTATCTGATAAAACGGAGACGATCATCATACCTCATTTTGTGGCGCTACGTGCCACATCCACCAGTAATTAATAGCGGTCACCAGTGGACAGGACTTTCTGGGTTTTAACATGGTGTTAAGCTAATTTCTTGTGTGTTGTGGTTTATTGTGCGTGTTTTTCGAAAAGCGTAAAGCACGTATAGAATTTTGACTACACTGTTAACAAATAAACAATCTGTAAGACGAGCGCTTGTGCATGTCTTTTTTCGCATGAAGAAGAATAAATCGCGTGATACATATTGAGAAAGTGCACTAAACTGTAGTTGAATAACAATTGAAACGGTGTTGCGGAAAGAATAACTGTGTAAATTAGTTGCAAGTAAAGTAATCAAAATGACATCAAGTGTAGTAAAACGGAAAACATGTTTTGAGACTTATTAACATGTCAGCTTGGCCAGAATATGGTAGTTAGATGAAGATAAAACTCTAGATGAAAAATAATAAAAAAAACCTCAGCGGTACATTCTATTATTAAGAATGGAAATTCCCAATATTAATTGAATATATACCAAAAGGGTAGCTGTGAATTATATGAAAATGGAGACAAGCAAATAAACTGGTACAATTCAATAAAATAATTGACCCAAAGTTGGACAGATGTAACAATAGATAATTATATATATGTATATATATATATATATATATATCGTTACAAGATTTACCATATATATATATATATATATCTGTATATATAGGATATATATAAATATATATGAACTTATTACATAAATTTTAAAATCATGTGACAGATATACGATTAAATAGGTAGTGAATCTATATATATATATATATATATATATATATATATATATATATATATAAAACGAAATAGTTATACGTGTAGATCATTATAGATAAATAACAAGACAGAAAGCAAAACGTATATATATATATATATATATATATATATATATATATATATAGGATATATGTATATATATATGTATGAATATATATATATAAAGATTTAAATAAAGAAATGGAGATAGGTGTACAGAATAATAGATAGATACCTAGACGGATGGATAGATTAATAAACAGATAGATTAATGGCTTTTCTGCTGCAAATCAGACCTTGCATTTCTTGGAAAATCGGCATGTGGATAGATGTATATCGCGAAAGATAGTAAGATAGACACAACAATATGTTCAATAGATAATAAGATGGATATAAATGAATATTAAGTGATACGGAATTAGACATATTAGTAAATGATAATGAAAATAAATTGAAAGAGACCATCAAATTTGTAGATATTTCATTAAACATAAATAGACGGATAGACAGATTGATATATATATATATACATATGGATGAACATATAAATATAAATGTGAATATCGATAAATAAATAGAAAGATAATTAAAACTATATATAATTAGATTGAATGATTAATAAATATATTGATATACAGATAACTAATTCTATAAATAGATAGATAGGTAGTTAGATAGTTAGATATTTATAACGCGATATATATATATATATATATATATATATAAACAGATAGAAAGTTATTTAAATAGACCTTACATTTATATTGTAATTAAAGTTTTAATGTTCCGAAAAATGGTGAAAGTTTCGATCGAAAATATAAATAATGAGGTAACTTTTATAAGAAAAAAAAACATTGGTACAATATTTTTCGCTAAACGTATTAGACAATTAATTACATACATGAGTATATACACAAATAATTGGTATTAAATTTGTATTTGTAAGGAATGAGTGTCGTGGCAAAGAATGAAATGTACATGCGTTTAGAAATTGCGATGGTTAGTTCACAATGCTACTGAGCCGTTGCCTACGCGCCATGATATAATAGACGATCTGCACTTTCTGTACCATATACTGTTTAGTTTATGCCAACGATATATGCATGTATTGTTGTTTTAAATTTTTAATTTGTTCCGTTTTTATAATCCGAAATCGATCGATTCGTCCAATAACTCAACGGTTTTATTGGTTTGAGAAATTCCTTGATTTAAAATTTCTATTTTCATTCAATTTCTTCATCGCACCACATGTTTCATTCTGTAATCCATTAAGCAGTTATTGCGATCTCCATATAAACACCAATCTCATTATATATTTGTACATTTGTCAGTATACATTAAGCATTGTATAATGCAGAAAAGAGCATTCATCCAATAGACCGCTTTTGTTCTTATTGGGAATAATTATAGTACTGTCCAGAATTTGACGTGGACAGGAATCGAACCTGGGCACGTCTGCCTCTAATCACTGAGTCATCCTGTTGCACCCGTATTCGGAACTCTTTGTGTATTCCTCAGTGGTTAGCCGAACAGACTCCGAGGCAGACATGCTCATATTCGAGATCTGTACGCGGAAAATATTAGATAGTACGTGGCGGGTTCTCAATAAGAATGAAACCGGTCTTCATTCTACAATTCTTAGTTTATACCGGCAAATATATGTACACAATGGGAAAGGTGATCATATCAAGATTGCAACTTTGTTTTGAATAAGTGTTATCTCCACCCGCGCAACCAATGTTCGTTTAATTATATAAATAAATTATTCAACTGAAATTACTGATTGGTTATTATACTAATCGGGTTAATATATTTCCCGCCCCTGTGTTTGTCACGCGTCTAATTGTTGTCAAATAAAAATCGGGTAGTCATGTATGTTTGTCGTAGTATTATACAAGTGTCACACGGATTCAATTTAATCGATTTAAACGGAATGGGTGAGTTCCGAAATTGACAATCGACATTGTTTTTAACTTTAAAGGCCATGAATGATAATGTAAGTGACACACGTGATTTCGTTCACATTCTTATGGTTCAAAAATAATATAAAATGCAACAGTACACTCATGCTTGTAAATTGTCGCTAAAAAAGTTGGATGACGAAATTGCTTTTTTTGTTTTAATATTAATATTTACAACAAATATGCGATTACTGCCCATACTCATATATATAGAAGTTCTAAAACCAAACATTTACTGTTTTCGTGGGGGGAGATAACAAATTATTTAAATAAAGTGTTAGCACCTGAGATAAACACCAATCCCATTTTATATATACAGTCGCAAAGTGTAGCAACCAACGAATGACGATATTTTTGGCTTGGTGTGTGGCAGACGACGTGTTTGCTATGTTGTGCTACATGATAAATACAATTGGATTGGTGCTTATCTCAAGTCCAGGAAATTAAAGGAATATATTTGCGCGAGTGTTTTCTGCAAAATTGTTTAGCCATAGCTGTGCCTAACAACTTGTAACGCAAACATATCATCATTATTTTGTCAATGGGACTGTGTTGATATGCATTTTTACTGGCTTTCATATGTTCATGTGTCATCACGGCTTGTTCAGCTAAAACCAAGCAAGTGATAGCTACAATAATACAAAATTCGTCCAAGAAATACGAGTGGTATGGCGCACGAATCCTCGGAGCCTTGGCTTAGAGGATCGCCAACTTTTCGTGATATTCTAACATCAGTTAAGAAATTGTTCTAGGTCAAATTGATTTATCGTATAATTTATGTGTTACAGCTAACATAACACGTAATTGCACCATTTTATAGTGGATTTCAGTACTTCTGGCAATTGATTAGTATCAGTAGAGTTATTGTTAAAAAAATTTTTAAAACCCATGACGATATTTATAATAAATGTTTTGCTGCGATATCGTGTTTGTCTAGTAAACTCATGAAGACTAGGTAGTTAGACTGACCACACCATTTGACCAAGTGAAATCATTAAGCATAATTCCCATACTTAAATGAATGATAGTTTAAAAGAAAATTCATTTAGCAGATATTGGTGTTGTCATACTGGGTCAGCAAATTACCTGAGATGCAATAAATTGTGGAGAATGTCTACACCTTAACCTAATCGAGAAATCACTGCATTGTAAACATTCGCCACCAGAAAGTTTTACGTGTGCATAAATTAAGCGATCAGGTTTGCGCAATTTATTTGAAGTCTTCTTATCAACGGCCATGCAATCGATGATTGCTTAATTGAACAGCGTTTTCAAGTGAAAGCAAACGCTTAAAATATGTTATATTCGTGACTGCATCGAAATTATGAAGCCGAAATTTCCGGTCAGGTACACTTTGCAAAAACAGACAAGACGTACGAGCCTAATTTTCTATAGCTTTTACATGCATTGAATTTTGACCCTCGTCAGTACCTGTGACTGATGGTAATTTTTCTGTGGGTTGTAACTGGTTCAAGACAATGGGATTGGTTTCATCCTTATTGGGAACTCATCACGTACTGGCCAGAATTTGCCGCGAATAAGAGTCGAAACCTGGGCACGTCTGCTTCGGAATCTGATGCTGTAACCACTGAGCCACCCTTAACCAAGTAACATTAGTTAGTATGTAACTGAAAATTGTGTGTAGCGTAGTGTGCGGCAGAATGGCTCAGTGGTTAGAACACTAGATTCCGAAGCAGACGTGCCCAGGTTCGAGTCCTGTCCGCGGCAAATTCTGGCCAGTACATGATGAGTTCTTAATAAGGACGAAATCGGTCTACAGGATGAATTGCCTTTTCTACACTATAAAATTCTTAGTTTATACTGACATATGTAAGTAATTAATGGGTCAGGTGCTTATATCAAAATCGCAAACTTGATTATAATAATTGGTATCACCGCCCGCGCAACCAATGTTCGTTTAATGATATAAATGGGATTGGTGTTTATCGCAAGTTTGTTTAAAATATCGTCCAGGCTGGTCTGTTCTTTTACCTAAACTACTGTCAATTCAATCGATCACTGATAGACCGGTCTTCATTGAGGCCAACGATAAAACCTTGCTTAGCGTTTAATTTTGACACTGATTGCATTTGTGTGCAATTTTCACGCTATAACTTGTTTGTACTTTCGGTTGATTAAAAGTTTTCGCTGCTTTAGCTTAGCTTCAACGTGCTTTTCATGATAATATGCTACTTTTAATAGTTCTGCATATAATCCATTGATGACAAGATTTGCAATTATTATTTTAATTTCGCTACAAAAATTTTACAGTGTACATGTTCGAGTCAGTAGGTATCGCAAATTATGGCCCGCACTTAATTTATTTCGATAAATATTTAACTTGATTGACAAACACAATGAACATCCAGTGTTTAATATGGCCTTGAAACGATTTACTCGTCACAGACACACACACACACACACCCATATATATATATATATATATATATATATATATATATATATATATATATATATATATATAGGTGTTTGTAAGTCTGTATACATGAACTTGAACCAAAAGATTAGTGAGTCATTGATGCAAACTAAATAGAGAAAGAAATAATTGTTTAAATATGACATATTTAAAGCTGCCAGTTTTATGATCTTCAAGGTAATGAGAAACAACCCATGCTTCTTGAAAGTTAGACATGTATTTCTAAAAATGTATGTATATATATATATATATAAATATATATATGTATATATATATATCTATATATATACTTATATATATATATATATATATATATGTATATATATATATATATATGTATATATATATATATATTGTAAACGTAAACTAAACATTTTATCAGATCGCAATGGCAATTCACTAAGAAGACCGGTTTTTTACTCATTGGAAACTTTCTAATAACTGTCCAGTATTTGCTGCGGACGGAACTTGAACCAGGAAATTTTGCATTGGAGTCTGTGACTCTATCCATTGCGCCACCCGTTCTGCATACCACATTGAAATCATATACCAACTTATGTTTCTGGTTGGTCTCTCCTCTAATTTGTACTATCTTTTAAACTCTTATGTCATTATACAACAAACACGATGCAACCTATGAGTGCTATCAATTGTCCCGCACAAGAAAAATGCGGTCAAATCCACAACAAGAAGGACAGCACTGAGAACAAAAACGGATCGTTTAAAATGTATTTAAATCAAAAATACGACCTAGATAAGTTATAAATTTGAGATATATTTATATATGTATGTTTTTTTAGCATTTCATTCAATCATAAATGCGACAAAACTACCTTTTGGGAATAAATCCATAATATTTGTTAGTTTTTATTCTTTTACACTGTTCCTGCACCATCTATGCCATTTTGCTTCAGTCACTAATAATAAATGAATATTCTATGGAAATTGTAGTCGGTAGCAATGCTTTAACTGTTCTATTAAACCTTTTCTAGCCGTATTTTTGGCCTGGTCCCGTAGAATCGACTTATTTACGGTAAAACGCCTGTGCTTTACGGTAGAGAGCGAACCCGATTGTAAATATTTGCAGGTTTTCTAGTAACCTATTCACAGTCTCTTTAAACATTTTGAAAGACATTGGTCAGTCAAACAGAGTTGAGGGATTATTGTTCATCTTTTTGCTAATCATCTAAAACTAGGTCATCTAGACGATTCTTAACGCGCATAATTCTACCATTATCGTATTCATTTGTGACTCTGACTTACAGACATCATCCAAAAAACTCATAACCACTTTCCACGTTTTCTCACGATAAATTCCGATACTCATAATTGATTATATATATATATTTCTCTTGAAATGCGAGCTTTAATAAAATTCATTGTACCATTCCTATGTGCAAAAACAAAGAAATTTAATCAGATACAAGAAACGGTTCTTCCTCATTATTTCCTCAAGTATCTACAACTGAACATATTTTTATATATAAATTGGAAGGCAAAACAAGATAGAAAATTTGGAAAAAGAACAATGGAAAATCTTGCTCCAACGTCATTTTCAGACAATCAGCTGATGGAAGGCTTAAAAAAAGAAGGGACAAGTGAGAACCCATCAATCGAGGCCAAAAATCAGATCACCTGAAAATGATCAAAATTCAAGATTTTACCGACCTAAGAGTGCTATCAATTTTTCCCGCATAAGAAAAATGCCGTCAAATCCACAACAAGAAGGTCATCTCTGCGAAAAGAGATTCATCTTTTAAAAGATAGAAATATGTTAACATAAAGAGAGTGTGAAAAAACGGAAACCAATCAATTACGTGCGTCACATCCAGTTCAAGCTCAATGCTTGTACATGCTTCTTCTCTTACATAAATCGGCTGCAATTTGTTTATCCATAAGGCTTCGTATGTGGCTAGCTCCCTTTTGTTATTGCATTTAGTAATTATTTTGAATGCTACGTCTGGAGAACATACGTGCGATGTTTCGACAATGTTTTGCGCAATTGCAGACGTGTATTCATCATTTGATTTAAAACAGACGTTTAAGTTACAATGTTCTCTCATTCGAGTAATTAACCATCTGGTCGATCGGCCTACGTAAGTTGATCGATAACTTGCGCATGTATATTGGTGAATAATATTTGATGTCGACATTAACGGCATATATATATATATATATATTAGTGAAAACTAAGAATTGTATACGGTAGCAATGGCTTCATATTTATTTGAATTCTTCTAGTACAGTCCAGAATTCGCTGTGGATGGAGCTGGAACTGGGGAATATTTGTTTCAGTGTTTGGAACTCTATCCATTATAACTATGATTATACCTGCCTTTTGGGCCCGCAGGAAATTCTGGGCAGAAATTGAAAATCTCCCGTTAATTATGAAAACGGTCTACTGGATAAGTTGCCCCTTCTAACATATGCTGTGCTTATTTTATACTAGCAATTCAATATCGACTCCCCAGTCGTCAATATTTGTGCTCCGAAATGACAGATTAAGGGGGGCTAGTTGAAACTTTTGGTTGCATGGGATGCCACATAAGCTCTAAATATATGGAAGTCTAACCAAAAACATATGTTAGTATATAAATGAAAACTGAGTGTGGTGTGCGACAGGATGTCGCAGTTGATAGTCCGATACTCCGAAGTAATTGCGCCCTGTTTCGAGTCCCATCCGTGCAATTTGTGAACTGTACTTTAAGAGTTGTCAATATGAATGAAATCGGCCCATTTTATTATGACAAATATATATATATATATATATATATATATATATATAATTTTAAAATTGCCGTTTATCAGTTGGATAGCGAAATTTCTCAAGAGAAATTATGGACAATAAATTTAAAAATCATGTTCGACAATTATTCGATCAGGTATTTGCGTGACATCCCTTTGTGCACAACATTATTTCTTTTCGAGTCCATTATTCAAATGGCTTATTCATCAAAAAATGCAATTTTAATAACTAGTATATTTTACTTCATCATAACTTCGTTCTTCTTTAAATCTGATTTAAACAAAGATACTTTGATTTGTGAGTCTTATGGTGACTATTTTGGTCAGCATACATGGCGAAAATCACAAAGACAACGAGTGCTTTCGGTTGTATAGTTTGGTTTTTAGCAGATGTTTTTCAATTTGCATTTTGAACAAATAGCTTCTACAAAGAATAACTTATATGCTCCCATATCTTGAGATGAAAATCAGGAATCGAAGTAGAGTGCAAATAATTGCGAAGATATTCGCTAGACATCTAGGACGCCATAAACGTAGCTGATATCTATGCTAATTTACGACAATAGCCTGAATAGTTATCCATACCCGCGAAACCAGCCAGCTTCTCCACGGTGTTGTCTATCGCCAGCAGCGCTAATGTACGTTCTTAAAGATTGATTTGGACTTATTCTGCCATTTAATGGAGTCCCAACTCTGTGAGGTTGTTTCAAGCCCTTACATTACAATTTTCGCAGACTAGTTCTCTGTGTGGTTATTTGGCTTCTAACTTTTTTCTAGATTCATATTTCCGTTTAATTGCTATTTCGTTTTCCTCTCCGAGGGTTGGAAATGCAAGAATACCGGTCGTCAGCAATAATATGTTAATATCAAGAAGTTGTTGGCTTACAGTTTGTGCGCTTTACATCCACATCATTATTTCTCATGATAGATTTATAGTGTAAAACAATAAATGTTTCAAAATTAATAGAGAACCGGACTAGTCAGTAAGCCGTCGTGCTCTGATAATGATCATATAATTTCAAAACACGTCAGCATGTGTGACTGATTGTAGTTTTGATGTGTAGTGCGACTGGTTCAATCTAGATGGATTGCTCTTTATCCCAAGTTGGCAAACTTGATTTAAATATGCATGAGGCTAGCAAATAAGGACTCAAAGGACAAACTTCTAGGAAAATGGAGCAGTGCATACAATTCCCGTACATGTGCCCCTATTATGAAATGAAATAAATTCGCGTGCAATTAATGTTGACTTTAAAGGTTTAGAAAACCTTGGTCTTAACACCCGTTTTTAAAACAAACTATTTCCTTTTGCAACTTTTCAATGGCCAATCATGATTTTTCATTATTATTATAATGATATATTGACCAAAGAAATTACATCGAAATGAAAATAAAATATTTTGAATCAAGACAGTGTGTACATGGATTAGAATAGTTTTTTAGCCAAATAAATACAAGGTAAGCGATTTCATGACCATCGTTTCGAAATAATAATTGAAACCAGGTGTGTCACTGAATCACGCACTCTGGTAATCTGGATTTTTGCTAATACGTTTCCATGAAACCCCGATCTAGTTCAATGAATAACCGCTGAAGCTAAGAAACTTGCAATTATGACCTGATTGAAAAACGGTTGCATTCATTCAGTCTGCCGCTTCGCCACTTACGTTGCAGGAATTCTGATTTAGCCTGAGTCGAACAAGAGTTGAAACTAAACAATAATTGTTTGCGCGGGTGGTGGTAACAGTTCTTTAAATCAAATTTGCGAGCTTGAAGTAAACACCAATCCCATTGTATTTAACCAGTCGTCGAACAACATAACAAAACTACCGCCAGCCGCAACGCACTGACGCGTTTCGACCTTCCTTGATCATCATCAGACTACGACGGCAAACTGACAATCGAGGATCAAACCGCATTGAATATATATGGAAATCAAAGTTAGATATGCGACTCTCACCTCTAGCAGTCTCGCATATATTGAACTTGGCGGTAGTTTTGTTATGTTTTTCGACGACTGGTTAAATACAATGGGATTGGTGTTTACTTGAAGCTCGCAAACTTGATTTAAAGAACTGTTACCACCACCCGCGCAAACAATTATTGTTAAATTGTATTGCCTATATATGTATATGTGGCGAAAGCTGCAAACAGTTAATGTTCGTGACTGCATAGAAATTGTGCAGCCGACATTTCCAGTCAAGTTCAATGTATGCGAGACTGCTAGAGGTGAGAGCCGCATATCTAAATTTGATTTCCATATATAGTCAATGCGGTTTGATCCTCGATAGTCAGTTTGCCGTCGTACTCTGATGATGATCAAGGAAGGTCGAAACGCGTCAGTGCGTTGCGGCTGGCGGTAGTTTTGTTATGTTGTTCGACGACTGGTTAAATACAATGGGATTGGTGTTTACTTCAAGCTCGCAAACTTGATTTAAAGAACTGTTACCACCACCCGCGCAAACAATTATTGTTAAATTGTATTGCCTATATATGTATATGTGGCGAAAGCTACAAACAGTTAATGTTCGTGACTGCATAGAAATTGTGCAGCCGACATTTCCAGTCAAGTTCAATGTATGCGAGACTGCTAGAGGTGAGAGCCGCATATCTAAATTTGATTTCCATATATATTCAATGCGGTTTGATCCTCGATAGTCAGTTTGCCGTCGTACTCTGATGATGATCAAGGAAGGTCGAAACGCGTCAGTGCGTTGCGGCTGGCGGTAGTTTTGTTATGTTGTTCGACGACTGGTTAAATACAATGGGATTGGTGTTTACTTCAAGCTCGCACACTTGATTTAAAGAAGAGTTCAAACTATCATAAAATATTAATATAAACTGTACTGAATAAAATTAAGCCAAAATTTAATACAAAATGCTACAACTGATGTGTGGCGAAAGCTGCAAACAGTTAATGTTCGTGACTGCATAGAAATTGTGCAGCCGACATTTCCAGTCAAGTTCAATGTATGCGAGACTGCTAGAGGTGAGAGACGCATATCTAAATTTGATTTCCATATATATTCAATGCGGTTTGATCCTCGATAGTCAGTTTGCCGTCGTACTCTGATGATGATCAAGGAAGGTCGAAACGCGTCAGTGCGTTGCGGCTGGCGGTAGTTTTGTTATGTTGTTCGACGACTGGTTAAATACAATGGGATTGGTGTTTACTTCAAGCTCGCAAACTTGATTTAAAGAATTGTTCAACACCACCCGCGCAATTAATTACTGTTGATAAATTGCTATTGACTACAAATGTATATGTGGCGAAAGCTACAAACAGTTAATGTTCGTGACTGCATAGAAATTGTGCAGCCGACATTTCCAGTCAAGTTCAATGTATGCGAGACTGCTAGAGGTGAGAGCCGCATATCTAAATTTGATTTCCATATATATTCAATGCGGTTGAATCCTCGATAGTCAGTTTGCCGTCGTACTCTGATGATGATCAAGGAAGGTCGAAACGCGTCAGTGCGTTGCGGCTGGTGGTAGTTTTGTTATGTTGTTCGACGACTGGTTAAATACAATGGGATTGGTGTTTACTTCAAGCACGCAAACTTGATTTAAAAGAATTGTTACCACCACCCGCGCAAACAATTATTGTTAAATTGTATTGCCTATATATGCTCATATGTGGCGAAAGCTACAAACAGTTAATGTTCGTGACTGCATAGAAATTGTGCAGCCGACATTTCCAGTCAAGTTCAATGTATGCGAGACTGCTAGAGGTGAGAGCCGCATATCTCAATTTGATTTCCATATATATTCAATGCGGTTTGATCCTCGATAGTCAGTTTGCCGTCGTACTCTGATGATGATCAAGGAAGGTCGCAACGTGTCAGTGCGTTGCGGCTGGTGGTAGTTTTGTTATGTTGTTCGACGACTGGTTAAATACAATTGGATTGGTGTTTACTTCAAGCTAGTAAACTTGACTTAAAGAACTGACGTCAAACAATTCTGAGGCATAATGCTTTTGCAGGAGTGTCGATGTCTCGTGTGATCACTTATCCTATTTTCGATAAAATGTAGCAAAACTAATGGTGTTGGACCTATTGCCGGTGCTGAATCGACTTTCAAGTCGCACTGTGGTTAACCTTGCATAACATTACCTCTACTGTTGCCTCTACGACCATCCGCTTAGGCGATTGTACTTTCCAATTGTCACGCATCACTTGATCCAATTAATTATTCGCGTTTTGTGTAATGCCGACTTGCAGTGATGACACGTAAATAGACAAAGAACGCATGCGTATATGAGCCTACGCATCGGTTCAGGCGGCACGTATGGCGCGTTGATTACAATCGCAGACTGCAACAAATGTGGGCCGGTTCTACTCCCGTACGCGCCAAATTCTGGACAGCAGTTGAAGACATCCAAATAAGGCCGACACCGGTCTACTGGATGAATTGCCTTTGCTAACTGATACAACGTTGAGTTTAAACCGTCAACAAATACACAAGCAAAGTCCTGCCCCCAGACCTCTAGAGCATCCACTGTTTCATCTGGTGGGTTGTCGTTTTGAACCATCAATTTCGCAAAGGTCCGATTGATTCATATTTCCAAGCACCCATCGAGTTCGTGGTAGCTGGATGCTGATTCGTTCCTTTCCTCCGAAGGCTTCGACCTCGTTCATGCTAACCACCACCGGAAATGAGGTAAGATCTAATCTTAGTTGACATTGTACCTCATTTCCAGTGGTTATTATGAACGATGTTTGAATAATTCAACTATCGAGGACATCGATGCGCATAGGATCAATCGGATCTTTGATGATGACCATTCAATGAATACTCTAAATGTGACGATTGCACTGCGCAGTGTTTCAAGAAATATCTCAATTAAATATAACTTCCCTAAACTTGCTGGTTAGAACTTCACGCCATAAACGATTTGAAATCGGTTCAATCTGAAAAAAAGGACAACAAAACAACATAAATTGGTCTATGATTTGAACATGTGTATAGTATGCGGCATGGGTTGCACATTGGCTATGACCACAGACACTGGAGCAAATATGCCTCGGTTCGAGTCCCGTCTACAGAAAATAGTCGAAGCGTTCGCAATAGGGATGAAACCGGACTACTAATTGAATTGCCAATTACAGATGTCCATTCATCAATTGATTTAAAACAGGTTTTTAAGTTTAACAATAATTGATTGTGCGAGGGTGGTGGTAAAAATTCTTTAAATCAAGTTTGCGAGCTTGAAGTAAACACCAATCCAATTGTATTTAACCGGTCGTTAAGGCTGGCGGTAATTTCGTTATATTGTTCGACGACTGGTTAAATACAATGTGATTGGTGTTTACTTCAGGCTCGCAAACTGTATTTAAAGAAGTGTTTAAATTGCAATGTTCTCTCATTCGAGTAATTAAACGTCTGGTCGATCGGCCTACGTAAGTTTATCAACATCTTGAGAGTTATTTTAGGTAACACATTGAACTTTACAAGCAATCAAAGAAAAACAGAAGCTAATTTCTACCTTAAACATTATTTACCAATAAAGATGTGCAAGTATAAAAACAGAATTTGAATATATATATATATATATATATATATAAATATATATATATATATAATTGTCCGTATAAGCTAAACCATTAATAATATATCAAACGAAATTCATCAACTAGACAAGTTCCGTCCCAACTGGACCTTCATTTTTAGTTACGAGAATTGTAATGTTCGGATTTGAACCCGGCAGTATTTGGTGTTTAGTCTTGCAAGTCATCTCGTGTGCCACCTGGTTTTAAATCTCAAGCGAAGCCAATTTGGCAACTATTGATGTAGTTTCAATAAGAACAAAATCAGTAAAGTCCATTTATTGAAAATTGAAACATTTTACAATTTTGAGTTTTATTGAACACAATATAAATTACCAAATACCGTTATTTTCCGTTTATTCAACATCATTTTTTACAGGTACAAGATCGCTCATATAATGACAGATCAGTGATGGCTAGTTAGAACTTTAATTCGAACAAAAACACAGAAATGGAGCCACCAGAATGAGTGATCGGTACAAAACTGAAGCTCTTATATATCTTAAAATGTAACGCAATGCTCGATCAGGCAGTGTAGGAGACTTTCGCCACACACATACATAAACGATACAAATAATCAATAACTGGTTGTGCGAGTGTTGGTCACAATTCTTTAAATCAAGTTTGCGTGCATGGAGTAAGCACCAATCGAATTGTATTTAACCATTCGTCGAACAGCCTAGCAGTGACTACTGTCAGTCGCACGCATTGACGCGTTTCGACCTTCTATGATCATCATCAGATTACGACGGTAAACTGACTAGCGAGGATCAAACCGCATTGCATATATATATGGAAAGCAAAAAGTGTACGAGACCTGTTGCTAGACTCTGGACTAAATGCCTCCGCGTTCGATTTGCGACTGCGGCAATTCCGAGAACTATTGATGTCGGTTCAATATAGGCAAAACCAGTCCATCTGAATTTGCATATCCTATCTAACACTATGTGTAGTATATATAAATAATATATACACACTAGTTTTCTCTAACTATGGCTAGTCAATCATTAAAATAAATTAAACGAATAGGAAGTAATCATTATTTTCATTCAAAACTTATCCCACCTTATCTAGTTTAATGAGAATTTTGCTGTTTAAATCAATGATAATAGTTAGATCAATAATTTTTTTTCTTTGGAGTTTAATCAATGTTTTTCAAATTTATGTCTTAAAAGAAACTAATGCAGAATTACAATGTCAATTTTGTTTAAGCATAAAAGTAGTCGTTTAAAAACGTTTGCTATGACACGCTATTCGGTTGCTTTTGAGAAAACCAACGTATGGTTTTTTCAGGTCTAATCAGTAAACGTGTGAAATATGACTTATCAAGTACAATATCTACTTGTGAAGTGCCATGTGCGTCCACGTTTTTTTATATAATCCGCTTAAAATGATAAATAATAATTGTGGGCAACTGTATCGCTCCGAGAATTGGTAGCATCCACTACCCTTTGTGTAATACAACATTCATTTTATATTTCATTTAATTTTCTCTAAAATGGATCTTTATTTGGAAAGTAGCTCATCCTAATTGATCTTTTATATATCTTTGAATAGTTGGCTGATATTGCATTCCATTCTTTCGTGCTCTTCAATTACTTTTGAAGTAGTTGTTTAACCATATTCAAAGTGAACCGTCATTCAGTTAAATAATTAATGCGATTTCCGAAATTCCTAACATTTAAAAACGTATGACTCATTCTTTTTCGCGGTGGATTCCAGGTGATACAAAGTATATTGTGAGGAAATAGTCACGCTTGTCTACTGGTTCTTTAAATCAAGTTTGCGAGCTTGAAGAAAACACAAATCTCTTTGTATTCGAACAGTCGTCGAATAACAAAGCAAAACTACCGGCAGATGCACGCACTGACACGTTTCGAATTTCCATGATAATCATCAGAGTACGACGGCAAGCGAGAATCAGAGCCGCAGTACGTATATATATATATATATATATATATATATATATATATATAGAAGGAAATTAAGATAGGCGGCTCTCACCTCTAGTAGTCTCACATACATTGTATTTTACTGCTAAACGACACGTAAATACAATGGTATTTGTGTTTACTTCGAGCTAGCAAACTTGATTTAATGAATTTTTACCTCCAACCGCGTAATTATTGATTGATTAATTGTGTTACATATTTATATATGTGGTGAAAGCTGCAAAAAAATAATATTCGTGACCACATAGATATTGTGCAGCCGATATTTCCAGTCAAGTACAATGTATGCGAGACTACTAAAGGTGAGAGCCGCGAAACTAACTTTGTTTTCCACATGTGTGTATTGCGGTTTGATCCTCACTAGTCAGTTTGCTGTCGTACTCCGATGATGATCATTTAAATTCGAAACGCGTTAGTACGAGCAACTGGTGGTAATTTTTCTGTTGTTCGACGACTGGTTAAATACAATCGGATTGGTGTTTACTTCAAGCTCGCAAACTTGATTTAAAGAATTGTTACCACCGCTCTTGCATTTATTACATGTTTAATTGTATTATGTACTTGTTACTGCTTCCCAAAAAATTCCTGCTAATTTCTGGCAAGCCTCATGGAAACTTCTAATTTCTATATAATAGTTCCAAATCGAATTTTGACACCTTAAATAGAGTGTTTATGTTTACCTTACTTTAAGAACAGCACACTACCTGCCTGGAAGTGTCACAAATTTTGGATGTATTGCACTGAGTGCTTAAAATTTCTACACCGGCACACGCGTTCAATTTAATATGCATCGAGTGAAATGACGAACATCGCTGCTGCAGATGAGCGATTGTCTGAGAAACTGTTAACTTCTTTCCTGGTTTCTACATTTCTCTTGTCAGCAGAAGGTTTTCGGCGACTTCACCATCGTAATAGTCATCACGTCTCCAGCCAAAGATGATATTTAGTTGGCACTTGTTGTGCCCAACAAGATTTTAGCATCCACTTTCTTCAACTTAACTCCGAATATTTTTGTTACCGATTTCAGTAGCTTTTTTCAACGGAAAGCTCTTCCACAAAACAATTATAAAATCATTAAGTCAAGTGGAAAATTTAGTTTACACTGTATCATTAATACATATTGGTAGATTTCCCAAGCATAACTTTTGTTTTACTAAGAAAGTGTGTGTCATATATGTGTGTCTGCATGTGTACACTCATCGAAATGAAACTTCAGTGCTCCAATAACACCTACTGACGACTCACTGTGTGTAGGTATGTTTTGGATTGAGAAGTAATAAACTACTGCATGTGTACACTCATCAAAGTAAAAGCACAGTGATTTAACAACATCTGACGATTCACTAGATAAGCGTACAATCATGGCCAAGCAATTAATCTATTCCCTGTTGCTCAATACTTTGCTAGTCACAATTCCATTCACCTCCACATATCCTAATTTTACTTTTCATCTTATCATTTCAATTTTTGGGCCTGTTGGCCTTTGTTGCCAAATAAATTTATTATTATCATTATTATCATTATTATTATTATTATTATTATTATTATTATTATTATTATTATTATTATTATTATCAGTAGTAGTATTATTATTATATGTTTCGTTTAATGTCTGGAGCAGGTCTTAGTTATCTGCTGGCTGTTGAAAGTCTGGATTTTCTGTTAATAATAATATATAATTTAGTGAAACGACTGCATTACCTTGCATTGTTTCAATGAGAGTGTTAATCTTAATTTTAACTATAAATTATTCAATAAAACTTCAATGTCAAATTTTGTCAGTTTTTTGTTCGACGACTGGTTAAATACAATGGGTTTGGTGTTTACTTCAAGCTCGCAAACCTGATTTAAAACTAAAGAAGTTTGAATGCTACTATAAGTAGCATAGCTAATTCATGTACTTTTGGCCCGTTGTGGTAGAAGTTCCTATATATTATTTTTGCGTATTAATATTATTTGAAAAATATTTGCATTAAACAAATGATCGTGTGCAAATCTGTTTTGGATGTGCCTGCAATATATTCTTCGAATTAGTATTATCTTAGCATCTTTCTCTGGTGGTTCACCAATAAACAAATATGACAGTTAGATATTATTTGTGGCGGAGAACTAATATATACGCATTTATGTCTTAGGTGTTGCACACCAAGTAACAAATTAATTCAAGTAGGACCAGAAGGACAAACCAGAGTCAGCATGAATGGAAATTATAATCTCGTACACATTCGTTTCATGCTTACTGGCGACTCATTAGTGTGAGCTGGTATTACGTTTTTCACCCTCTATATATTTGGATGAGGAATGTGGGAAAATAGGTCGGTACTATCTCTTATACAAATGTGTAAAAATGCAGTAGTGAAGCTAATTTCATACAAAGTTTTCGACAATTCGAATTTAAAGCCGACTCATTATATATAATATATACCAAGTCCGTAAACGATACCAACATAATGGCACTGAAAATTTTCATGGTAATAACACTTTGGTTGTCGAGTCGGTACGTTTTACTAACACGACGGAATTCAACGTATGCTAATGTTGATAATTAATTCTAGTTCTGAACACCTGTTACTCCAGTAATTCCATACACTCTGGTCTATTTTTCCACACTGCTTACCCAAATATCTAGTGGGTAGTAGGCGTTATACCGGCTCCTACTGATGAGTCGCCAGTAAGAACGAAACGAATGTGCACGAGATGAAACGGCTATGGTGTCATTTTTCTAAGTTGATTGGAAATCCAAGGATTCATATTTTCGTACATGTATTCGTTAAGATTGAAGGCAATACGCTTCAAAATTTACCAAGTAACATTAATAAATGTTTTACTACTAGTAATTGGTTGATTTCAGGGATCCACGGATTTGGGGAGTAAGCGGCTGCATCAAACCAAACTTGAAAAGTAGATGCGGAGCCGTTTAAGTTCTACATGAAGTTAGGCGTTGTTTAACTTAGACTAGGTTCTGCTGAATGGAAAGGTGGTAGATCAACAGTTAAATAATGCATGTTTGTAGAACTTTTATATACATATATGTAATTATGTATTAGGTGTTGCGCACCAAGTAACAATTTAGATCAAATATGACAAGTAGGATAAGCCAAAGTCAGCATGAACCAAAAGTGTAAACTCATGTGCACATTCTTTTCGGCGACAGAAATTTCGAAACAGTATGAGCATTCAACACTGCAATCCGCACCTGCGCTGTTAAAAAGTGGAGAAAACAAAATTGCGCAACAAGATGAAACGAAACACTACACTCGGAAAATCAACATTCGTACACGCAAAGGCCAAAAATGCGAACAGATGGTTAACTTACAAGCCATCAATACAAGAATGACCAAATCTCAGACATCACTATGCAATACATCGAGAAAGACGCTTAAATGCAAACAGGCACACACACAAACATAAACACATACACACTTACAAATCAGCCAAAACAAAAAATAGAAGTAAAACTGAGTCAGATTTGTTGCCACCCACATAATTAAATGAAAACCCAGAATGTATATAAATGAAAGATTGTATTCTACAAATAAATAAACATTAACCACTATGTTATTAATGTGTTCTTTCTTCCTAATTATAAATATACTGCGCAATATATATATATATATATATATATATATATGGACAAAACTGTGTAAGCATACACGACTGCTGATATTGCCTCACTAATAAAAATATTTTCATACGCGTTGAAAAATTAACAAAATTCCATTCAATTCGACTGTGTTATTATTCAATTCACCTAGGTTATTATTCAATTCATTGTTTTTCTGTTATTTAAATCAAGGTTGCGATCTTTATATAAACATTAGTCCCATTAAATACAAGCATTTTTCAGTATAAACTAAGCATTATATAGTGTAGTAGACCAGTATCTCCTTTATTAGGAACTCATTACGTACTATCCAGAATTTTCCGCTGATGCGGCTCGAATCCGGGCAAGTCTGCTTCGTAATCTAGTTTTCTACACACTGAGCCACACTGCTCACTTCTTTAAAGGCAATTCACCTAGTAGACCGGTTCCGTTTTTATTGTAATCTCTTCACGTACTGCCCAGAATTTGCCGCAGACAGAGAAAGAAAATGGGCACGTCTGCTTCGGAGACCTTTTCTTCAAGCACTGAATCACTCTGCTGCACACTTCATACAATTTTCAATTATATATTAACTAATGTCTCTTGGTTAGCCTTTCTTTTAAGTGGAGACTACATGGTATCTCTTTTTATTTAATATTCCAAATTACCACCCCTAATCTGTCATTATGGAACACACACCACGCTACCTGTGGAAGTGGTATTTAATTGAACATTTATATAATTAAACGAGCAGTGGTTTCACGGGTGGTGATAATAATTATTTTGAATGAAATTGGAGAGTTTGATATGAACACCAATCTTATTATGTACCTACATCTGTCAGTAAAAACTAATCATTGTGTAACGCCCACAAGGCAATTCATCCAGTAGACCGGTTTCGTCATTATCGGGAATTTTTCAGGTACATGCCATAAATCGACTCAGGCAGGGCTCTAACCTGGGCATGCCTGCTACAGTGTCCGTGAATATAACCACTGGGCCCTGTCTGAGACAAATTCGGGACTGTACATGAATAGTCTCTAATAATCACGAAACCGGTCTACGGAATTAATTGCTTTTCTAATTTATTCGGACAAATTTATACATAATTGGTTGGCATTTATATAAAACTCGCAAACTTGATTTAAATAATCGTTTTCACCATTCGTTTAAACATACAGATGTTCAATTAAATACCACTTCAGAAAGTGGTGTGGTGTCTGTTCTATAATGACAGAATCGAGGTGACTAGTTGGAACATTAAATTTAAAGAGATGCCATATAGGCTCCACCTAAAGGAAAGGTTAACCAAGAAAACAATTATAGTATAGGTAAGTATGTATATTAGGTGTTGCGTACCTAGAAAAAATTATATAGAACGAGTTAGAATCGCATACTTTGAAGTAGACGCGTACAGGTTCGAGCGCTATCCGCGTAAAGTTCTGGATAGTACATAAAGTTTTCCGCATAGTAAATTCTGACAAATGTATATATAACGGGATTGGTGTCTATATTGAAATCATAACCTTGATTTAGAGTAATTGATATCACCGCCAGCGCAAACAATAATCGTTTAACATTATGAATGTCAAATCCATTACCATTCTCGAGGTAGTGCTGTTTCTGTTCTAATGTAACGGATTGGGGATGGCTAGTTGTAGCTTTATTGCTGGAGAGATCCCATGTAGGCTCCACATGTAGGAAACGCTAATAAAAAACATGAATTGGTATAGATATGAAAATTGTGCATAGTGTGCGGCAGGGCGGCTCAGTTGTTAGAGTCAGAAACTCCGATGGAGCGCACAGGTATCGGCTTAATCCGCAGCAAACCCCGGATAGTACATGAAGAATTCCCTATAATGCGGAAATCGGTCTACCGGGTGAATTACCCTTTCTACATTAAATAAAGCTTATTTTATAGCGTCAAATTTATATATATATATATATATATATATATGTTTATAACTTCATACATACATACACCGAATAATACAATTAAACAATAGTGATTGCACTTGGTGGTGGTTTATACATGGGATTAGTATTGCTTCAAGCTCGCACACTTGATTTAAATAAGTGTTGCCACCACACTTTGATCAATTATTGTTTAATTGTATTGTCTTATATAAACTATATATATATATATATATATATATATATATATATATATGTGTGTGTGTGTGTGGAAGAATCTACAAAACTAATAATCTTTGTGATGCATTAAGAGTATTGCAGCTGACATTTTCAAATCACACTGTGTATACAAACTACTAAGTTGAGCTACATATTGTTTGGCTGCTTGATATTGAATGCGGTTTGATCCTCGATAGTCAGTTTGCCGTCGTACTCTGATGATGATCATGGAAGGTCGAAACGCGTCAGTACGTTGCGGCTGGCGGTAGTTTTGTTATGTTGTTCGACGACTGGTTAAATTAACGGTTTTTGATTGTACGACTATAGGATAATTATCTTTTTTCATGTATACTAAGGATGAGTTTTTCTTATATATATAAACCTCACTTTTTTGTACAGTGCATCCAAATGGTAACTGACTTTTTAATTCTGCTGTTAAATATTTCAGATTGTGTGTCGTTTTAGAACGGTTGACTGACATAAGACATCGTTCGTTTAGGTCTGTCTTGTCGTTGTTCACAATTTATGTTTGCTTCAACAAAATTTTTTGGATGCCTGTTTTCCAAAATTGTTATTTTGAGCACAGCCAATTCTTTGCATTATAATTTCGCAGAACAGATATTCCTTATTGCATAAGATAAACTTCTCATCCAATTTCCTTATTTGTAAAATTAAACATCGCTTTCATAACATATTTAACGCCTAGTTAGCGTCAGTGTTTATTATGCTTTTCTTTTTATAAAGAGCTGCTTTTTACATCTGGGCCTAAAAAATATAATTGAAAGGTATGTATATAAATGAAAAACTATTAATCATTCCTGACAAAGCAGATACAAACTAAATCCTCAAGCAAGCCAAAGAAGCCAATACAGGTATCAAATATATTTTATATAATTAAAGAAATATTGGTTTCGGTGATAACAATTACTCTAACCAAGATTCCTATTTTGATATAAACACCTGACCCATTATGTACATACATTTGGAAATATAAACAAAGAATCGTATAGTGTAGAAAAGCCAATTCATCCAGTAGACAGGCTTCTTCCTTCTGCGGAACTCATCATGTACTGTCCAGAGTTTTCCTCAGTCGTGTCAAGAACCTGGGCAACTCTGCTTCGAATCTGTTTTTCTTACCACTGGGCCACCCTGCCACACTATACACAACTCTCTGTCGTTTACTATCAATTCTGGGTATTTTTTCCTCTACATGGAGTCTGTATGGCGTCGCTTTAGACCTGAAGTTTGAATTAACGAACCTAAATCTCTTATTATAGAATAAACACGACGCAAAATGGTGAAGTTATATTGAATTGAATATTTATACAATTAATTAATATGATATTGGTACATAAACCTGATCCATTATGAAAATACATTTGTGAACTTAAACTAAGTATTGTATATTATAGAAACGCAAATTCATCCATTAGAGCGGTTTCGTCCTAATTAGGATGTCATCACGCACTGTCCAGAATTTTAGAAATATGGCTGGCATCTGGGCATGGCAGGTTTGGAAGCAGTTAATCTAACCATTGAACCACCCTGCTGTACAATAAACACAGTTATCAGTTATATACTAACTGATGATTCTGGGTTAGCCTTTTCTTTATTTGGAGCCTATTTGTTAACCGCATGGAACAAAATTACAACCCACAATCCACAATCTGTCATTATATAATAGACACGACGTTACCTGAGGAGGTGTTATTTAAATGAACTTTTATTTAATTAAATGAACATTCGTCGTACTGCCGGCGATAACAATTACTTTAGTCAAGATTGCGATATTGGTACAAACACCTGACCCGTTATGTGCATACATATGTAACTTTAAACTAAGTAATGTATACTGTAGGAATGCCAATTCCTCCAGTAGACAGGTTTCGTCATTATTGTGAACACATCACGTACTGCACAGAATTTGACGCAGTCAAGTGTCAAAACTGGGCAAATGTGCTTCGGTATCTGGTCCTCTAACTACCGAGCCACCCAGCCGCGCAACTCACACAATTTTCAGTTTTACATAACTCCCGATTGTTGGTTAGCCTTTCCTCTAGGTGGAGCCTGTATGGCATCGCTTTAGAGCCATCCAAGATATCTTATTATGGGAAAAACACGACGCAACATAGTGAAATTATATTAAAATGAGAATTTATAAAATATATTCGAACATTGTTGACTCAGGTGGTAAAAGCTATTACCTTATTCAAGATTTTGAACTTGAAATATATATATATATATATATATATATGAACAATTATGTACATGCATGTGTGCGTTTAATCTAAGAATAACATATTGCAGAAAATAAAATTCGTCCAATAGACCGGCTTTGTCCTTATTTAGAATTCATCACGTACTGTCCAGGATTTTGCGGACAGGACGCGTGCCTAGGCATGTCCATTTTATAATCTGTTGTTATAAGCGTTGATACTCCCCGCCGCACACAACAGATATTTCATTTATATACTAACTAAGAATTTACCTTATATGAAACTTATATGGCAGAATTTCAAACTGGCCGTTCAATATCTGTCATTATAGAATAGAATAGAATAGAATAGAATATCTTTATTTGGATTCAAACCACACATATTACATCAAATAATAAAATTGGAAATTGTACAATATATATTAAAATAATTATCACATCACAATAATTGTACAATTAATCTCATGTAGATAGGTATATCTCACTAGTTGTACAATACAATATATCAATATCAGAAAGTTCGACTGAAAAGAATAATATATACATCATCAAATTAGGAACAATTAAAGTATAATTCGAGTGTAACATTATGCAAAAATTGAGAACCATGACTAGCAATTGATTGTATGTAATGTTAACTAATTTGAAGATATAGTGCATAACATTTCAATTATAATAATACAAAACTTGGAAATAAAAATCTCAATAAAATCTGTTTCCGATAACAATTATCCGTGTCTTTTATTCAACCATGAGAAAGTATTATCATAATCAAAAAAATAAAAGATATCAGCATTATTGCAGACTTTTTCAAGTTCAGTAGATAAAGTTTTAATAGACATCTTAGATGGAGGCATTTCTCAAAGCCCCTTCGGCAATTGGTTATAAATTTTGTAGATTTTCGAGAAAGAGAATAACTTTCTCGCTACATTCCCCACCAAAGGAGGAGATATTGCCAAATGTCCAGATCTAGTTCCAACTTCATGACTCTTTCTTATCGGAGTCATATAGGCACCAGTCCACTGGTTCAAATGAAAAACTTTTATACAATAACACATCCTCCGAAACCACAGTGATTGCAATGACACAAACTGTAATCTAGAGGCGTATGTAGTGCAAGAAATAGGACTAATATGTTTCACAACCTTTCTTTGTACAGCTTCTATCTTATTAAACAAACCCTTTTTTAATGGATTCCAAGTAGCGACAGCATATTCTAGTACCGGTCTAATCCATATTATATACATTTGAAGTTTTATATCATTTGATAAGATATTTCGATTTATTAGTGCCCATCTTCTCTTGGCACTGCATACTATACTTTCGATATGTCTCTCAGCAGAAGCTGTACATTGAATAGTTATGCCTAAATCCTTAATTTCGTGCATAAGTTTAATCTCAAACACATCATTAATAACTGCATCATGAAAATAAACATAATGAAAGTTTGTTCTGTTCCCTATTTTTAAAGCTTTCGTCTTTTTATTGATTATTCTCAGCCCTAGTGTGATCAAATATTTACTCAAATCATACAAATCTAATGTCACATTATTTTTGGAGAATTCGATATTCTTTGGATCAATTGGGAAGATTATTTTTAAATCATCAGCGAATTTGCAAACTCGACCGTTAAGGATCTTAGTTTCCAAATTTGCAAATACAATTTTAAATAAAATTGGCCCCAAGCTTGATCCCTGTGGAACTCCACTCGTTACTCGTTTCGATTTTGATATCAAATCGTTTACTTGAATACTCATTCGTCGATTATATAGATAGTATTTAAGTAATCTAGAAATATTCGGATCAATATTCAACAAACTAATCGCATTCAAAATAGCATCAAAAGATATAGAGTCAAAAGCTTTTGAGATATCTATAAATACAATCAATGCATCTAACTTATTCTCGTCTAATGTGATTACATGTTTCCACATGGAAAGCATATTAGTAGTTGTCGATCTACCTTTCATTAAGCCATGTTGACATAAGTCAAAATCAGCCGGTAACATACGTTCTAAATGATCTAGTATCAATCGTTCTATTATCTTCAAAAACGAAGGGATAATAGAGATTAATCTATAATCACTGGCGCACGTTGGCTTACTAACTTTTGGCAACGGCTTTGCTACTATCGTTAATATATCGATTGGTAATTTCCCATTCTTCAAAATTCTATTTATAAAGTTGCAGAGCACATTCCTAAATGTTAAGGGTAATTGAATCAGATTATCAATCGAAATACCAAGGTGATCTTTTTGTTTTTTTTTATTTGATTTTTAACATCAATTTTATCAATTCATCACTGTCAATAACAAGTCCTGGTTCCTGGCCTCCCAAAGGATCTGATAGTTCTATAAAATTTCTCTCATTCTGTGGATTGCATATCAAATTGACAAATACTTCCTCCAATTCACAGAGAAATCCAGACTCAGTTTTATCCACAGGTAGTATAAGCTTTAACTTTTCCTTGTATTTACTGTAATCTGTGAGGAGTTTAAATCCTAATTGAGGATTACTCTTCATTTTGGCCAAAATAATTCGTTCTGATCTTTGACGAATTATTAGCAGTGATGAATTAATTTCGTTATCAATGGAATCTAACCTCCTTTGTTTAATACTGTTAATAAGACTACACTTTATTATATTGTCTCGTTTAATTCTTAGTTTACACAATTTCCTATTAATCCATTTCGGTATAATGTCCGTAAACGTAGATGCCTGAAATAAAACAGATAATAACGATGAAACAGAAGAATCAAATTCATCAGTATTCAAGAAATAAAAACTCACATAATCAATCAGTATGCTTAATTCTCTAAAGAAATTCCAGTTGATTCTGGAACAGTGCACGTGTGCATTTTCACAACTTAATTTCTGTGTTATGCCACTCAAGAATTTCCATTGTAAAATAATTTGTTTATGGTCCAATTCTTTGAAATAATTAACAACATCATAACTGTGCGATTTCACCATTTCAATTTCTAAATATACATGATCTAAGCTTTGCGAACCTCTAGTTGATTCATTTATAATCTGCTTGAGATCATGGTTAGAAAAAAAATTGGATAATTCACCGTCCTGTAACTTATTAAAGTCACCTACTACTACATTATAGCCATGGCAGTCAAAGATAGATTGAAAAGAATTGGTAAATGTTTGATCATCAAATAAAGTAGCATACGGCGGTCTGTAAACCGCTGTTAAGATCAGATTATCAAATTGTATAGATAAGAAATCAATGATAGCATTATCATCACTAGTATGTAAAATTTTCGCCTTAAATACAGATTTACAATAAATGAGTACTCCTCCACCTCTTTTATCCAGCGATCTGTCCTTTCTGAATAAAGAATATTGAGGAATATCAAATTCATGGTTTTTAATATCCTTGTTAAGCCAGGTTTCAGATAATATTATAAAATCGAAATCGTTACTTACTATAAAATTACACAGTAAAAAGTTCTTATTTTTAACACTTTGAAAGTTAGCATAGAATGGAGTAAATGTAGAAAGCGACTTATCTAAACAAGTGTCGACTTTTACTGATTCAACCTTGATGGCTTCTTTACTATTCTTTTCCCGGGCCTCGAGGCCATACTTCCTCTCCCCCCTCTGTCCACAACAGTTAGTAACGATACATCGTTTTTGATGTTGCAGTCTCACTCGATTGATTCCGTTTAACAGCTTGATCAGACGTTGGCGGTTTCCGTTCCTGATTGTTCTTTAACTTTTTTACTTTTGCCAACTTCCGTTGTAGAAATGCTTTGTCACGTCCAATAAATATGCTGTGAAAACTCAAATTCTCCTCTTTCTTTTTATTGATAGATTCTAATTGCATATTTGTTGGCCTCTTTGATAATTTTACAATTACAGGCCTTGGACGATCAGCTCGTTTCCCCACCCTATAGCATTTAGTAATAGCTGCATGCGTTTCTTCTTTTATTAAAGTATTTAATTTCTCGACGTCTTTCACATCGGCATTTTCATCTAGATTAAATAAAACTAATTGATCCTGTTTGCTATTACGTGCTGAAACTTCATTCGCTAATATATTTAGCATTTCTTCACCAGATGATTTATTTTTAACTAGCGTATCGCCTTCCACTGTTAAATCTGCCAATTCAATCCATGGTTGAACATCAGTCTGTAACTTGTCTAACTTCACAAGTAATGTCTCATTCAGTTCAACTATACGCGCACTTAAAGTTTCATTATTTTTCACCACTTGCTCCAATTTCATTGCATTCACAATTGCATCATTCTTCAAAATGGACATCTCAT